>CAJQZM010030380.1:10078-50460 GCA_907164665.1 Colias nastes | reverse complement strand
CACCAAAATTAGTAAAAAAATGCTAGTTGTTGAAATCCACTCATTAACATTACATTAAATGATTGTGATAAATTAAACTTATTACACAAGAGAAATACCAATAAATCTGCAAAGCTATTAAAATTAAAAGTATATGGTCTTCATAACGTAGATAAAATTATCCGATTTAATTTATCTACAGATTCATATAAGATCAATTTATAAAATTGGATAACTAGCTGATAAAATGATGTTAAAAATTAACTCTGGTTAATTTTAACCAAACATAAAACAAGAAACCTAATACCTAACAATTTAAAAGCCTTAAAAAACATTTAATTAACCGATATATTTCAACACACTCCGGTCAATCTGCTAACCCGCCTGACCTCCATCTCTAACCTTGACACCAGAACGTCATTCGACTCGGCAAACTAAAAATGTGATGGTACTCAAATTAGTTCTTTGTGTGTTCGCTGATTAAGAAAAAATCCCTTCGAGTTCATTATCTTTATTTAGGTTGGATTGTAATATTAGAGGTAGTAATTTTAGACTTATAAGTTTTTAGACTTAGAAGATGCCTATATAGGAAAGGTTCCTATATAGGCATCTATTTTAAATTATCATATCTTTCTCTCTATATATATAGACAAAATTCTCGTGTCACAAAGTTACCATAATCCTCTGAAACGGCTCCACCGATTCTGATGAAATGTTGTGTGGCTATTGGGTAGATCTAAGAATCGGCTCTCATCTATTTTTCATACCCCTAAGTCATAAGAGTAAGGCAGAGCAGCGTTTGCCGGGACATCTAGTTTAAATATAAATATATTATGGACTTCGTAAGTTTCTCAATAGTCTGTTTATAACAATTTGATGTCCAATATGAAAAAGTTTTTATAGATATTTCGATGTTTTTCTCTAATAATAATGAATGAAAAATGAGTTTTGTATTCGATAACCAATTATTGATATACTAATTGAAAATGTACATAAAGACATGTGTAATAAATCAATAGTATTACCTAATTTAACGAATTGTTACATTTGTTACAACTAAAATATTCATTATCAGCCCACTTTTTCCCACTGTAGGGAAACGGGCCTGTCATGTAGATAAACTATAATGTAAGAAATATATCTCAAGAAAGAAACATTTCAAAGCTGCTTCAAAAGCTCAAACAATTTCGAGTTTAACTTTAAAACCAGTATTACCGTGGATACAAATCTTAAAAATGTTAAGCTGGTTACCCTGAATAAAGACGCCAATTTCTTAAAGCAAAGTATTTGAATATTAAGATGTTCGAGCGAATAATTGTACATTTTCCCAGCTCAATAATGTTAAACGTTTAAATTTAATAGCGTTTTTATAGCTTGAAAAATGTTTGAAAAGAAACTCTTCATCCAATATTCGATAATAAAGAGTTCTATAGATAGAATAGATGGGATCTATTGGATTCGAGACTACGGGCATGGAAAATTTAATTTGTTTATACTACTGTTTCAACTGATAGACTGGGGTAGAAGCCTTTAAAAATAATAAAAAGATAAAAAAAATCGCAGTCGGATGAAACCCATTAGAAAAGGAGGGGAATATGATGAAAATAAAAGGAAAAATAAATTACGGTCAATCCGAGTTCGGGAAGTGGGAGGGGGGAGCTTTTAAGAGAAAAAAAATGGTTTCCTCGATTTCCGACAAAACTACAAGTCCTACGGAAAAAAATTCAATGGCAAAGTTGTAGGTAATTAAAAGTTCTACAACTTTTGTATTCACAATTTTTTCACATAACCTCAAAATTTAGGTGAAAAATTCAAAAAACCAAGTTTTTGGTCTTTTATTTTTATCTACTTCAAAATTTATTTTTTTTCTACGAAATTTGGTGGAAACTTACTTTATTATGTCCCAAATACACTTTAATTTATTTGATTGAAAATATTTATTTTTTCGCCTTATTTTGAATTAATACCAAAAAAACAACCTAATTTTCAATCGAAAAGTCACCCGTCAAAATATTAGCTTTTTTCAAAAACTTGGGGAGCTTTTTGTTCATTGAAATCTCTACTTTCATATGGTGTAAAAAAAAATAAACATTACCTTAGTAAATGTTCTCAGGAAACGCATACAAACAGTGTGATAATGAGCTTTTACTAAATCAGGCAAATTTCTCAAACGACCTGAAATGTTTTTATCGACATCATTTTGCTTTTGAATATGCTGTAAAATATTAGTTGTATCGTAACTTACAACAGATGATTTTTTTCTTTTGAAATATTACCGAAAAGCCGATACAAGAGAAAATATAGAGTTCGAGGAGTGTGACTTTCATGAACTAACTATGATGTAGTGGCCAATGAAACGACTCTACATTGTGAAATCCTATCCTATCCTTTCTACTAATATTATAAATGCGAAAGTTTGTGAGGATGGATGTGTGTGTGTATGTTTGTTACTCTTTCACACAAATACTATAAACCGATTACAATGAAATTTAGCACACATATAGAGGGTAACTTGGATTAGCACATAGGATAGTTTTTATCCCGAAAATCCCACGGGAACGGAACTATGCGGGTTTTTCTTTGAAAACGCGGGCGAAGCCGCGGATGGAAAGCTAGTACTCTAATATTTATGACTAACCAACTAAAGACGCGCCTATAAAACGCCTAGAGCTTAAACCTCTGTAACTAAGCTACTTTTTGTATAAACAGTGATTTAAACAAAGTTTAAAAGTAGTTCATTCCGATGCAGCTAAAGTTTCAAGCGTTCGAGCCATTTGTATTGCGTCGGGTTAATTACCTTGGAATAACTTACTTGAACATTGCGTCAGGCCTCTGTATAATGGAGAGAAACGTAGACTGGGCTTAAGAAACTATGATATATGTGTGTTATTTGCAACTATAATGAAATATACACATATAGTGTAGAAATTAAGACTATTTTAAACGCGATTTATTCATTACTAGCTGCGCTACGCGGTTTCACCCGCGTGGCTCCGCTCCTGTTGGTCTAAGAGTGATGATATAGCCTTCCTCGATGAATGGGCTATCTAACACTGAAAGAATTTTTCAAATCGGACCAGTAGTTCCTGAGACTAGTGCGTTTAAACAAACAAACAAACAAACAAACTTCAGCTTTATAATAATAGTTAAGATTATAGATATTATTTACTAAGCTTAATTAAAGAGAAGCTAATATTAATTAAAGAGGAAATATATTATATTGTTATTTGTTTATCATGATTTAACTAACAAAATACTGGACCTATTTAAAGAGTTCTTATACCATATGATAGCGCTATCTGTACCAAGTTGCATACAATATTATTTTTCGTCGTTAGCTTGAACGAAACCGGGATTAGAGACTGATTTAGATTCAGAGGTAGTAATTACGTTAATTAGGCATGGAACCTCATTCTGATATGTAAATGTGTACTATGCATATTATAGTTGTGTTTATGTGTGTGAGTTAATTGAAGTGAAGTTTATTTTTTAGGATTCCGTAGCGAAAGGCTAAAACTGGCCCCGGAGACAGACAGACGTCTGTCTCCAGGGTCTCATAAACCGTGATAGCTAGAAAGATGATATTTTCACAAATGACGTATTTCCGTTGCCACAACAAATACTTAAAAATTAAATATTAAGGGGGGTCCCCATAGTACGGAACCCTTGAAACCCTATGACTCGCACTCGGCGGGTTTTTTTCCTTTTCTTATAAATATCTTATAAATATTATGTCAATCGATTGCATATAAAATGTAGAAGCTTATCTGATATTCTGAAACAGGTCTAGTTTCAGACATTGAATATTTTGAATGTAGGCGTTTCGATTTATACAAATCTAATCTTGTCTTGTCGAATGTCTTGTGGTTACCAGCCACAATCTAAATATGTAATAGACATAGGTAATATTGAGGTTAACACTAAATACGCCACATTCATGTATGATAACTATTTACTACTAGCGGTCCGCACCGGCTTCGCCCGTGGTACATTTTTACGTTTTCTCTACATAAGAACCATCCTCGTACTTCAAGGAATATAATAAAAAAAGAATTATCGAAATCGGTCCACTCGTTCACGCGTGATGCCGTGACAACGCGAAACGGGTTTCATTTTTATATATATAGATATATAGATGAAAAGTTACTTACTATGTTATTTCGAAGGAGTACGCTAATCTTAGGAAAACACAAAAAAAAATGTTATAGCTTTTCAGGAACGATGTAGGCTATTATTAACTACGATAAATAGGAGTGAAGCATCAATGAAAAGTATTACAAATAGCAATTTATTTTTGATAGTAATCGCAGGGCCAGCTTTTAATTTAACTTTTAACTAAACAGGGAAACGATTGTCTTATATAGATAATATAAGCATGCGTGCATTAATATTGTTTTAGTTTATATACTTTAAAAATAACTGAACTGGTATTACTACCATATAGTTAGAAATAAATGATTTCAAGTAAAACTTTAATTTTAACCTTACTTCAAATCTTATCCAAGAGTATTTCATTACAACAGAACTTATGCAAGAGCGGCCATTTGCAAAACTAATTTTGCTTTAAAGTCCCAAGTTTTGGGATCACTATTTTGCCGACTATCCTAACTATACTACTGTCTTTATCTCGACTTGACATGTGGGAATCATTATAAATTATCCACATTTCAAATAAAACAAGTAAATCTAGGAACTAGCTTTACATTGATATTAAAAGTACCGATAGTTTATTCTTGAATCAACCAAATTATTATCTACTTTTTACTGAAATATAATGTGTGAAAAAAAAAATTATTTCGTGTACTAAATACACAGACGAGGCTATTTAGACTGATTACAATACTAATGTCAAACAGGGATTTGTATATCGAAACGATTTTTTAAAAAAATTTAATAGTTAGATATTTATACCACACATTCAAAATTAATACAATACAAGAGTTATGCAAAGGCAAGATATAGGATTAATATATAGGATAATACATAAAAGTGCAAATTATTATTATCATGGAAATTCCGTATACAATAGCATGAACCTCTAATGCGCTTCTAATAACCGATACTATAAAACTAGTTACATATAAGTATTATTTGTCTTGTTGTATGTGCTTATAGTAATGTAAATTTAATATTGTAATATTAAAATGAGCCTTGTTTGCCTGGTATCTACAGAAACGCAGCATTGATGTAACTTTAGAAATTTATTGCATTATATTTTATTCCGTCATCTGTTTATAGAGCTGCCTTATTAAGGTTAAATTCTGCCAACATCAAGTTAATAAGATGCATATTATTGTTATTTTGCCCTGAGCTTAGTAGAATATTGTATAATCTGCAAACAATATGATTTGTAGTTGTCTTTATTTGCGTCAAAAGCTATATAGATACGTTTCTTTACACATTTAAAAAATTTGATATTACTACTAGCTTATACCGCTTGGTTTCGGGCAAAAGCATATATTTTTACAGCTGTGTTATTCTGGTACATAAGCTACATCGAAATGCCAAATATTATCATAATCCGTTCAGTGGTTTTCCCGTGAAAGAGTCCATTCTCACAAACTTTCACATTTACAGTATTAGTAATATTCAAAGTGTAATAATTAGAATAGAAATTATTGCTAGTCATACCTTACCAAAGTAAACGGCCTCACACTTACAGTTAAACAAAATCATAGACTAAAGAGTATGTAATGAAACTCATTATTTTCACACAAGTTTAAATGGATTTTCTATAACTGTTCGTAGCACTTCCTCGTAGTCAATATCTCGTAGCAATACACTCGTGGTTACACCTCGTAGCTATATCTCGTAACCACGCTTCGTAGCATTGCTACGTAGCAATACGTATTATATTATACGTAAAGCGCATTTAAACCATCAATAGTTATGGGTAGAGATTTGTATGCAGTTATCATATACCTCTATGGTGAATTTGTAGCGGGTATCAAAGTAGGTCAGATGGGCCGATCTGATTCCAATACTAATGTCAAACGGGGATTTGTATGAATTATAAGGACGTGTGTACACTGGGCAATGTTTTATGTAATACATAAAAGTATTAAACCTGGACAAAACACCTGTAGGTAATAAAACTGTATGTATAAAAATAAGGAAAAGGTCCTAAATAATACTATTGTAGAGGTACAACACTTAAGATAAGTGATAATATTTTATTTTTAACTAGCTGCGCTCCGCGGTATTGACCCGCGTGGCTCCGCTCCTGTTAGTCTTAGCGTGATGATATATAGCCTATAGCCTTCCTCGATGAATGTGCTATCTAACACCGAAAGAATTTTTCAAATCGGACCAGTAGTTCCTGAGATAAGCGCGTTCAAACAAACAAACAAACATACATACAAACAAACTCTTCAGCTTTATAATATTATAGTAGACTAGCTTCCGCCCGCGACTCCGTCCGCGCGGATGTCGGTCTTCGCGTGGATGGTTTATTTCTCCATTTTGAGTAGCTCTGACAATGATATCTTATAAATATCTATTGGACCCAAATACGGCTAGGCCTATAATAATACGCAACGTGTGTTCGCGGTTCTACAGAACAACGTCTATGGATAAAACTGAAAAATTAAGATTAATTTTTTTTCTACGTATTTTTACAGGATAAAAAGTATCCTATTTTACGCCCAGGATAATAAGGTATAATTATACCAAGTTTCATCGAAATCGAACCGTTAGTTTTCACGTGATGTCTTCACATACAGACAGACAGACAGACAAAAATTTTTTTAAACACATATTTGGGTTTGGTATCGATCCAGTAACACCCCCTGCTATTTATTTTTTCAATATTTTCAATGTACAGAATTGACCCTTCTACAGATTTATTATATGTATATATAGATTAATATCCTCCAGTGCCTCCAACAAACATCTATATTACTACATCTTTTAACTATTCATAAAATCAACGATCTTAATACTTACATATTTTATACCACACATCAAATAATTATACAAATTAATTATTGTCTTGGTCTTATAAATAGAATTTGTCTTACAGCCATTCATTGAAAACATAACTGACACGAAAAGAAATAAAAAAAAAAATATTAATATTCATTCTTGCTTCATTTCAATATCAATCCATTATTTATATTGTTCCTGGAAAAAAGTAATCAATACTAAATCATTTTGATTTTCATAAAAGGTCCTTTTAATTCTCGACCCTTAATGTAAAAACCTATCGTTTCCTTTCCGCGGAAATTTGATCCAACTTTTAGGCGACTTCCGTATTGAGAAATGGAATAATTCATAAATTTACACATCTTAATTAAAACGAATGAAGGAAGAATCGAATTTTATCCCATAAAAATATACATTGTACATACATAAAAATGTGTGGTTATTTCTATAACAACCGTTTTTTTTTAATGCCAAAATATATCTGATTATTTACGGAATTTTTGCGTGTTTCTTGCGACCTATATGCGAAACGGATGGTCTGTTTGTCGGGGATCTTTCCATAACATAAAGCGAAAGTTAAGTATATAAAAGAAGTAATTTAGGCCATTTTGAAGTTTACAAAAGGAGCTATTCTTTTTTACACTTAACTTCTTATTAACGTTAACGTTTAACTACAAAATAACCGAAAAGTTTCCTCCTACTTTGTACTGTTTTAACTCATGTGAAGAACATTAGTTAAAACAGTAATCCTTATTTCTATTCCCTAAGTGAGTATAATTATTATATTGTACTTATATCATTATTTACGTTATTACCTAATTACCTAAATAAATAGACCCGATATAGCTTGATATTATTAGCGGTGGAAAACAGAATACCTTTGGGAACAGTATAAATAAAATAACAGATTTATATGCCTTTGGCTAATGTAATTTATATTGACTGTGAATGGAGATTTTACCAAATTAAATACTATTACTATGCTGATAGGAAATTAACTTAAAAATAGCTCTAAGCTACGTAAACTTTTAACAAATATTAATTGCTTTTAAATAGTGATAAAGAAAAGAAAATGAATAATTATTAAAAAAAAAATTCATAATAATTCTTAGTAAAATTCTTATGTAACAGTTTTTGCAATCTAAGTTTCGTGTTTTCAACAATTTGTTAAAAAGTTTAGAAAACTAAAAAACAGAAGGGCGCGATAAATATGATTAATGCCTGGATCAAAGTAAAAACTCATTTAAACTGTCTACGAGATCTTTAATCTATGAAATATCTCTCCGTCGAGTTTCAACTTTCTAGTATGGACATTTTGGACTTTATGCGAATGGGATAGTGTTGAAATTGGCTTGAAAGTTTATAAGCTATATTTTGTATGCTAATACTACCCGTAATTTAAAACAACCTTATTGCTAAATTTGAGAATATGATTAAGTTTACTTTAATACTTGTAAAAAGTGATTTATAAGTCAGTATATTGTAGTTTCGAAATTTAATCTGAAAAAAATACAGGAATTAATTTTAGTACTTCTTCTTTTATTAACGTTCTTGCGTATGCCATACTTAATTCAAAGTCAATTCGATTTATTCGTAATTCGTATATGTACTATCAACAAAAACCTGACTACATAACTGATGATGAACTGATGACATGACTATAATAATATAAAAAAGTCCTTCGCCATGTATGTTTATCAGTTTGTTCGTGATTACCTCAAAAAAATCTGCACCGATTTTCATTCTGTTTTCACCAATGTATAACGGGTTCTCGACACGGTTGAGATCGTGATCAAAAAGGCAGTTTGAACAAAATTTATTCAAACTTAGGTATATCAAAAAAGCAACAACATCTTCCGATGCAGCTTGCATCGCGATGTACAAGCCGGGTAAACTTACTTTGAACATCGTCTGATAAATTGCATTAGGCCTTATCTAGTTAAGCCGAACTAGGCCACGTACACAACGATTTTAGAAAACCGTATGTTCAGACGTGAAAGCGGCATATAGGGCAAAGTCGTTATTGCAAGAATATTTATTTATAGTATTGCTTTCCGCGGTTTTGCCCGCGTTGTCAAAACAACAAATTATATGAAACCTGCCTTGATAACCATACTTCTCATTGATGAAAGTAGAATGAAAATCGGTGCAATAATTTTGAATTTTTCGCTAGCAGACTGACAGACGCGGCTGGGGACTTTATTTTTGATATAATGTGTACCCTACTATGTACTGATGTAGTTTTTTAGTTTCTTGCATACCTGAGATTTAATACTATTGCTACGTATTGAGTCCATTGCTCTTACAATAATTATATTCTTGATAAACATCATAAACATTAAGAAATCTAATGCAATTTATAAATATATTATGTAATAATCTATAGTCTATACTAATATTATATAGTTGAAGAGTTTATTTGTTTGAACGCGTTAATCTCAGGAACTACTGGTCCGATCTAAAAATTCTTTCGGTGTTAGATAGCCCATTTATCGAGGAAGGCTATAGGCTATAATAAGCTAAGTTGTCTCAGCGTGATGCGGGGGAAACCGCAGGGCACAGCTAGTGTTAAATATACCTCATGTCAGATTTGGTGTGTATCTTTGTAAATATACTTAATTCTAACAATGAGACGGAAATCATAATTAATTTGTTTCTCATTTCAAATTGTATACTGAGAATGGAAATATAACATAATATTATTGTATAAAATGTTTGAAAGAAGCCAAATTAAAAATAAACATGACGTCTCGAACCGTTTAGAATCCAATTTGCCCTGGTTCTAATTAAGATATTTAGATTCCTGGAATTCAACCTAATTTCACGCTTAAAATTTATTCTAATGATTATCGTATTACAGTTGAAATGTTAAGGATTTTTTGTTCGATTACTAAAGGCTTTTGATGTTTATTTGAATGAATCCGCGTTTTATTTCATGTATAATGAAATACTAGCTTTCCACCCGCGGCTTTGCCCGCGTTTTCAAAGAAAAACCCGCATAGTTCCCGTTCCCGTGGGATTTCCGGGATAAAACCTATCCTATGTGTTAATCCAAGTTACCTTCTAAATGTGTGCTAAATTTCATTGTAATCGGTTCAGTAGTATTTGCGTGAAAGAGTAACAAACACACACACACATCCTCACAAACTTTCGCATTTATAATAATAGTAGGATAGGATAGGATAGGATACATTTGAATTAATATTATGAGTAGATATTTTAATACGAAAATATATTTGTAACAGTGCGCAAAGGTAGCTCCAAAATAGTATGGAGTACTCTACAGTCTATAAAAACTATACAACATTACACCTATGTCTTATAGCAGTATTATTTCAAGGATGGGAAAGTGATGGCACTTGTTGACATAAGTCATGTCAACTAGTGCACATATACTACTGTCTGTATAAACATACAGCGCTGTCATTTTTCTATACTGGAAATAATACTGCTTTAAGACATCATAGTACTGGGATAGGCTTGACGGTAATGATGTAATATAATCCCTACTAATATTATAAATGCGAAAGTACCTCTGTCTGTCTGTTACGCTTTCCCGCTTAAACCTCTCAACCGATTTTGATGAAATTTGGCACAGACAATCTTTAGACCCTGAGAAAGAACATGGCTACCTTTTATTGCGAAATATGTACCATGGGCGAAGCCGGGGCGGACCGCTAGTAATGAATAAATGGATCTACGTAGTATATCTCTGTCCGTCTGCTTACCTATTTTTTGGGATACCAAACATTTATTTCGTAGTAAAAGAGAAAACTCCTTAACCGTAGGGAGACCGGGTTTGGTTGTCTCACGGGTTGGTTGTCACAGCGGTCTTAACACAAAACTGAACTATCGAATAAGTCTGTTGAACAGCGTGGCAAGAGCGATACAGTGACAACGCTGTCCCCACTTCGCGTCAGACCGCCCCGATCTGCCGTGAGGGCCTCACACGTGTTTATTGTTTTCGCACAGCAAAAGTAAATTTTTGTGCTGCTGTGTCGAACCTCGTAAGTATACGTTCTTGTTTCATAGTAATAATCTTTCAGTTCATTTGATGATGATGAAATGTGTTTTATAATATCGTAGTATAGTTTTTTAGATATTCATTGATCGGAATTTATTTTCAATGTTATTTTTCTAAAACGTGTTATGGGGCTCGTTGTCACAAATTTTTGGGGGCTGGTTGTCACATGTGACAACCAGCCTCCTGTATGCGAGCTGACTTTATTTGCGTTTTGAGGTTGTTTGTTTCAGCCGTTAATTTTCAATCAACACCGGAAAATCACCCTAACGAACCTGCTGGAAGTCCATCTATCCTTGATGACTCTATATTGACTCACGATTATTATAACCTGGGTCTTAATATTCGCGCAATAACGCCAGAAAATTTTATAGATAGTCCGATGCTAGGGGAATCTCTGTAGAATCAAGTTCCCAATGAGCTCCTGTCGATACCAGGTCCAAGTGGAGTAAGAACCCGGGAGCCCCTAGGCCAGGCCCAAGTGGTGTAAAATCTACTCTGAACGTATCCCCGCTTATTTTGAAACCACTACCAAAAGCACCTCCACGCAAGTCACAGCAAGGTGATAAAAGAAAAGACCTATTTAGAAGAGAAAAAGAAGGAGCAAGATGCTAAGAAAAAGAAAGTATCAAAACGTGTATTGAGTGAGAAGAAATAAGAGAAGAAGGTTTCTAAATCTAATAAAAACAAGAAGAAATCTGACAACAGTGAAGAAGAGAAAGAGAATGAAGATTTCTGCTTAGTCTGTTTGTCGCCATACTCAGCAAGCAAATCTAGAGAAGTTTGGGTACAATGCCAGGATTGTATGCACATCTGGTCTACTAAATTACATTTGAATCTTAATGTTCAGACTGAAATAAAGACTGTCTATGGTTTCATTAGGGTTAGAGTTCTTAATTAAAAACTATTCCGTAAAATTATAAGACCAAAAAGTGACTTTCTATTTATAAATTGCCTGTTATTTAGTATGTGACTACCTACCCTAGGCATTGTGACAACCATCCCTGACCCGGGGTTATAAGTCACATTTTTCTTTAGAGTGAAAATACAAAATATTTCTCCAACTGATAATATTATACAAAAATACGTTTATTTATTTTGTACCTGAATAATTACACTATCCTTTGGTATACAAATATCATTCCTAAACAAGGTATTTTGGAAGTTACATAAAAAAAATTAAAAATGTGACTTTCAACCCCGCTCTCCCCCTACAGTTTTGAAGTGCTAAGAAAGTTTTAAAGCACTTGGATTTAACTTCCTACTAAATACCGGCAAAACCGCTACTTTAGTTTGGCTAAAAGTTTCTTTTTTAAACGGTTTTAAGAATCGCTTTAGCGTTGCTATTCTTACTTGACAGAAAACATTTTACCGTTGTGGATTTTAAAAGGCATTGTAACAATTTTTGTTTGTGTTTTTTTAAGTTCTAAATATTTAGAAATTATTCTTTTTCTTTGAAACGCCGCGGGCGGAAATCTAGTAATATTATAATTGAACTTTTCTTTATTTGTTATCACAGATCCTAAATTATTATACATACTACAATATTGTTATATTGATATCAAATTGTAATATATTGTTATTATTTATTGAAATATACCATTTGTATGTTAGGATCAAACGGATGCCACTCCAAATGTTATGTTGTCTTATATTATGTATCTGGTTTATTTCATATTATATATATATATGATATTATATATATGATGTTACATAATATGTATTTTGTAAAATTGTAAAACTGACATGATTTAAAAGAGCAACTATGGAGTTTCTTGCCGGTTCTTCTCCGTAGATACTGCTTTCCGAATCGGTGGTAAATTTTAAAATATGTAATGACGTTTCAAAAGTGCTTCTATAAGAAGTCTAATTGAATAAATAAATGTTTGAGTTTGAGTTTATTTGTTAAAATAAACACATGCTATACCTTCATTTTAACGCAAATTATACAAATTAATTTGTGATGGAACTTGTTTTAACCCACTTCCCTACATGTGTATTATAAAGCAAGTCGCTTGCCGCGTCTGTCTGTATGTATGTTTGCTTAGATCTCTATACCTACACAACAGATTTGCAGTGCAGTTTTTTTCAGTAGATAGAGTGATTCAAGAGGAAGGTTTATATAATTTACTAGGTTCGTGGGCGGTAAGCTAGTATATGTATTACAAATGCAAACGATTGTGATGACGAATATAAGTTTGGATGTATGTATGTTTGTGTTGTGTACTCTTTTACAGGAAAATCACCGCACGCATTTTGATAATACTTACTTAAAAGTTATGTAGCTTATGTACCAGAATAAGACATGAACCATAGAAATACTAGATTTTCCCGCGAGTTCGTCCGCGGCTGAAACCGTGCGGCACAGCTTGTTCATTAGATACATTACAGGAAGTTTTATTATCACACTATAATATCAACTCTTTAGGGATCAATTGAAAAACACTTGTACTTTGAAAAGTAATTCAATTAATACGAATCTACTTAAAAGGTCATCAATTTATAAATAAACTTCAGACTATTTCTTAGAATTATTAGTAAAGTACCTATACGTGTTTACGGCATTTTCTTTAAATTAAGATAAAAACAAGATGTTTTATCCACCCTTTAAGCTTTAACGAGTTCTTAGTAAATAAATTTTCGACGAAAACCGTTAAGTAATTATTTGTTAATTACTTTATTCGTTAATTAATGAATTTATTAATCGAATACGTTCTTTGGAATCATATTAATATCGTAAATTAGAAAGTTTTTGTATATATATTTATTATCTGTGGAGTCTGCAGATGTTTTGAAGATATTCTTGAAGATCGTTGAACTTATTTCGGCGTTTATACCTAGAAAAATAAATTATTATTATTATAGCACTAGTAATAGTATTCTATAAGCGAAATTTTCTCTAGATTAATGAATGTTTGTTAATAATTGTTACCGCAAAATTGTCTGAACAGGAGCTTAAATCAATCAATCAATCAATCAAAGAATGAGCTTGAATGAAAGAAACTGATAAATATGTTTTCCAAGAATTATTAAAATACATCATTAGTAGGTATTAAAATTTAGATAGAAATTCAAATTCAAATTAAATTTATTTGCAAGAATTCAGTTACAAATATAGGTGTTGTTATTACAATTTTATAGCACTTATACATTCTACCCACTATCTGGGTGTACACATATTTAAACAGAAATAAATTAAATAAAACTAAACTAATTATTCGTGTCACTAATTCTTAAACGTCACGATTGATCACTAAGGGCTCATTTTTCAATCCTTGGTTAAATCTTATCCGTCCAATAAAGTATTACACAATAATATACAGATGTCACCTAAAAACTGTCAAAAAGTGGGCAAGTAACACATTTTTAAAATGGTTGTCTAAGTAATACGATATTCGATGAATAAGTTTTAACTAAGAATTGAAAAATCGGCCCTAAATTGTAAAGTCACCTACCTACTACTCGGCAACTATCCATATTTCTTAATATAAGTTAAATTATAATTTTATAATTTTTAAAATCAACCGTGTAGTTTTTGACTTAATTCAAATACAATAAACAAAAGAATCAATTTTAAGGTACCTTTTTATAATATTTATTTAGATAACACACCTTAATAATTTATCATTCCATAATAATAGGTAATTTATCTACTATCTACTATTAGTTTTCATTAAATTGAAAGCGCTTTGATTATCAATTAATAAGATTATTATGCAATAGTAATTATTTATGCGTCTGGCGCACCGCCCAAATTTTCTTGGCAGGTTAAAATTTCCATCTTATGGCTGGTTCACACTTTGATTAGTGCGAGTGCAGGTGATTAGTGCAGGTGTTTAGTAACTACGTGTGGACAGCGACTGTTTAGTGCAAGTGTTTAGTAGGCTGTGTAGTAAAGTGAATAGAAGCGTGTTCTATTTTTTTGCGAGTGGACTGCGAGTAGCCACGTCCCGCGCGCCCTCCCTTCCCCCTCACTCGCAGTGTGCCTGCCTAAACACGTCTGGACACGAGTGTTTAGTGTTTAGTGTTTAGCGTAGTGTGTAGCGTCGCGAATTGCACCATTGACCTGCACTCCCACTAATCACCTGCACTCGCAGTTGAATTGGACACTACTCGCACTACACACCTGCACTCGCACTAATCACCTGCACTCGCACTAATCAAAGTGTGAACCAGCCTTTACTTCGGCCGAGTTTTTATGAGATTTAAAACTTGTGATTAAATAAATTTAAATATTAAGCAGTTGTATTTTATAAATAGAGATGTAAATACGCTGTTAGTTTAGTTTTTCTAGGAGCAAAGGATTTTGAATAGGTTAAAGATTGAGATCAAAGTACCTAATCGATATGTTCTTTTTAACTTACCTGTGAGATAAACACAAATAACGTAACTAGTATAGCATTATATTATTATCTGTTGTATGACAATATAAGCCAAAAAGTGTCAAATATATTGTCAGAGATAATATAGGCAAGCGGTGAAACAGGCCCATAATATTATTACTAAAATAAAAGGTTTTTTCTCTTAAATATAACACAGTTTGCTTTGAATATTAATTGAGTTACGCTCGTCTTCAAAGTTATTATTATTTGACATTTAATTCTTGCTCTTCACAAACAAGATTATGTAATTAATCAACGTAATATAATAAAGTTACATCATTTTATAGAAAATGTTGTAGCTTTTATGAGCTTTCGTCATGCTAATATGACTATAGCATGTAACGAAATAATGTTATAGACATAACCACAGAAAATATAATAGATACTTTAAGCATTATTTAAAAAGAATCATCATCAGCTCATATTTGTTTTAAGCTATTGCATAGCTTGTATCGTGGGCCTTGAGCGCGGGGACCAAATACAGAAATTCCGTAACGAAAATACCTCACGACGGGCACAGAGGTTTGTGGCTTGAAGGCATGATATGCAATAGCTTTACCGCGGCAGTCCCCGAGTGCCACACGTCTTTTTTTTCTGTAGACTCTCTGCAGAAACAAACACTTAAGGTAAAAGTTACAACAAAACTCAAACTCAAACATACTTATTACATAAGTTTACCTTATTTCTTTTAGAAGAGCTTTATAATTGTCATAGGATGATATTTACCATTTACCACCGGTTCGAAAAGCAGTCTCTATCCTTATATTGGTTAGGACTCTTCAAATAAAGAGCGTGTGTGCCGAGCACACGTATCAGAAGTGAAACTGCTTTGGCAAGATTCAAAGATACCAAAATCGTCGCCTTACCATGACGTGGCGGTATTCCCATGTCGCGACCTTGAAATTTTGCTCACAACGCGCCTAAAGTTTTACTCAAAAAACATAAGAATTTAAAATTATTCAAACCACTATTTTACTTACACTATAGAAATTTTAGTTTCAGTGATCTAGAATCTTTCTAACACATTTCTCTGTGCAATTAGCAAACTAGAAACACCAGTAACTTACCAGTCATTCTATACGTATCATCTATACTAATATTATAAAGCTGAAGTTTGTTTGTTTGTTTGAACGCGCTAATCTCAGGAACTACTGGTCTGATTTGAAAAATTCTTCCGGTGTTAGATAGCCCATTTATCGAGCAAGACTATAATTCTATATATCATCACGCTAAGACCAACAGGAGTGGAGCACTGCGGGTAAAAGCGCAGGGCACAGCTAGTTAGTCATAAAATCACAAGAACACTATAACAGCTTATTACCAAAATACCTAACACCGTATCTGTCATTCCACTCCACTGAGTGACGTCATAGGTTATTATGTCACGGAAATGACGTAATCTCGAGATTCCAGGCCCCTAGACCCCGTCCTGAGAACGTTAATCAAAGAAAATTGAGCACATTATAATATGTTATAACGTTACATTCAAGTGAATACATTTATTAATACTAACGGAAGGATAAAATCAAGAAAATATATTTTAAAAATATGTTACAGAAATACCATAGGTGAAAAAAAACTTAAAAACGAAAAGTAAGAAAACAGCAAAAGTACTTTATTGCATCATAAACACACCCTTAAATCGATATTTATAATATTAATATTTATATACCTGTTTATATGTTTTGGCTGCTTTTGAGAGATACTCATAGAGAAGCTTTTCTTAACTCTACCCTCTCATTTTTATAATAATATTATTACAGAACGAAAAATTTATCCTATCCTATGCTATCCTATCCTATCCTATCCTACTTCCTACTAATATTATAAATGCGAAAGTTTGTGAGGATGGATGTGTATATGTGTATGTTTGTTACTTTTTCACGCAAATACTACTGAACCGATTACAATGAAATTTAGCACACATATAGAGGGTAACTTGTATTAACACATAGGATAGGTTTTATCCCGGAAATCCTACGGGAACGAGAACTATGCGGGTTTTTCTTTGAAAACGTGGGCGAAGCCGCGGGCAGAAAGCTAGTAAGTCATAAAAATAAAACCTGTCATAATTAATAATTGTATAATTTAAAAACTTATAACAAGTTAATAGTATATCTTTAAACTTATAATAAATTTATAATTCCTTCCATTTTGTGAAATATCAACTTACTGAAAAGTAAAGTTTAACTTTATACAATACACAGGTGATTGACTGAGTGAGGTTGTTGATCTTTTCCCTTGTTATAATATTAAAAAGATTTTAAATTTATTTTTATTAAAAGATAAGTGTTTCTAACTTTCGTTATTATTCGGTTGACGAGAGCGTCTGTTAATTTGTAGTTCTGCACATATAGAAATTATCTTTTTAACTACATCGATTTAAATAATAAAAAGTCTAAAATTTACATCTTTTTCTTTTCATCGTCATCAGCTCATTATTTCCAATACAATAATTTATTGTGTATCAGGAATTATGACGATAATAATGCTACTAAAAAAGATAAATGAAATAATAGGCTTGAGCTTTTGAAGAGAAACTTCTTTTGTCGCGTTGAAGGTAAAATTTCAAGGTCGCGTCATGGCAATACCGTCACGTCATGGAGTAAGGAGACAAATTTGGTACCTTTGAATCTTGCCAAAGAATTTTCACTTTTGATAGGTGTGCTCGCTCGACGCTCACACGCTCTTTTTTTAAATATTTTGAAGATCATACGTTCATAATATAATATGTAATATTTTAACTACAAAGTTATGTTATATATGTATCTATAAAGCGGACAAAAGAGGTGTAAAAGGTTTAAAAATAAAGTCACTTGACACCTCTCGACCCGCGAGTTTGACTTGGGTTCAGCAAATTGTTTTTACTATTTTTATAACCTTCATCAAATATTGATTTTGTGTGTTGTTTTTTTGTTGTGTGGGTATATTGTGTCAGTGGGGCTAGGTTTCATTGTTTGATAAGTTATCTAATTTAATATTTAGTCTTATAGCATTCAAATGAATAAAGTCTCCTCATTTAAGTAATTTTCAATTTAAAATAATATAGTCGAACTGACGCTTTTATAAAATATAAGGTGCTACGTAGAATGTGGTGTTTTTGAAGTGAAACTTCTTTAGGAGCGTTGAGAGTAAAATTTCAAGGTCAGGGCAATACCTTCATGGTACCTATACCATCAAGGAGGAAGGCGATGACTTTGGTATCTTTGAATCTTACCAAAGAAGTTTCACTTCTGACACGTGTGCTCGGCACACACGCTCTTTTTTGCAATAAACAGAATATTCTGGATTTAACATAAATAGAAATTCCACGACGAGACTTTAGTATAATATAGGTATGTGTTTCTTTATTTAATAACTGGGAAAAGATATCTGAGTTAAGCAGCTTAACTCGTGGTCAGAAAATTGATGGGTGGGTGGCGTAGCAGCAACTAATAGACTACATACATAGTAGAAATACTATGCTACATAGTAGAGGCATATCAAAATAGGTTGTAGTACGATTATGTGAAATATCGTTGAACCAGTAGGTAAATAATAAGGTCAGATTATTAAGATTTACTAAATAGGTAATCTTGTGAGGAAGTAATTATATATAAAACACATTAAAAATAAGAATCGTGTCACATATTATGCAAAAACTTTTGACTTTAACGCGTTATCGAATTGCTTCTTTGATTTATTGTCATATGAAAAATATCTAGTAAATCACTTTAATTCATTATACCTACTGTATATACCAAACCATTATTTTTTCAATACTGACATTTTAATATACGAAATATAATATATTTATTGTAACGTATAACATTTCAATTGAAGTGGACATAATGAAAAAAATACGATATTAATCTGTCCTAAATCTTTACAATTTATTTCTATGGTTACTTTTTGTTAAATAAATAAATAATCAAAAGATTTTCAAGCCACAAAATATTACAAACGTTCTTTAACTAAAAAAAACCTATCAGTAGATCGTATAGAATATACATATATACCTAAATAAAATATATAATTACTTTTGGGATCTTCTACAAAAATCATTTGAGGAATATTAATTACTTGAATGAAGAATTTTTTACGTACGTTACGATTTTAAATATGTTATACTACAGAAATGTCCGATTTCACTACTTCTCTACATATAATTATTTTTTTTTTATTTTTATCTGTCAGTGAAATAAAACCTAGGTTTAGGGCTAATTTTTCAATCCTTGGTTAAAACTTATTCATCGAATAACGTATTAAACTACCATTTCAAAAATGTATTCTAATTGTCCGTATTTGACAGTTTACAGGTGACATTTTAAAATGTTCGTGTAATACTTTATTGGACGGATCAATTTTAACCAAGGATTGAAAAATTGGCCCTAAAACGAATAAAAAATGTATGAAAATTTATAGCAAAATTGTCATTAGGTAAATAAATAAACATCAGCAAGTAATAATACAAATGCGAAAGTAACTCTGTCTGTCTCTCTGCTAGAAATATACTAAAATTACGATCACTCTCAGTTCAAAAATATTACAAATATTCTATAACGTATAATTATCTAGCTATAGCAATACTTCTTCACCAAGAAATAATAAACATGTAAATATACAGCAACAATGCGTTTTCATTGATATTCCCCCTCCTTCACAAAGAAAACCTACATTAATAAAACGCAAATAAAAACAATAATGAATAATACGCTCCAGGCACCCGTTTGACATTTCAGCGAGAGACAGCACGTGCGACGCCGCAGGGCTACATTGTATGTGAACATTCCTATAAATAATTTAACAAGTCATTATGGAAAAAAAGAGCGTGTGCCGAGCACACGCGTCAGAAGTGAAACTTCTTTGGCAAGATTCAAAGATATACCAAAATAAATAAATACCTATAAATAAATATTTCAGGACAATTTTCACACACGGCACGATCTGATCCCATACTAAGCTTTCGCTGGTGTTATGGAAGCCAGCCAGCCAGATGGATGATATAAACATACATATAAAATTTTAAATAAATACTTATATATAGATATTATGTAACACCCAGACACAGAGCAAACATCTATGTTCATCACACAAATATTTTCCCCGGGTGGGAATCGAACCCACGACCTCTGGCTTGGAAGGCAGGGCCACTACCAACCAAAAAGTCAGTCAAAAATCTTCACTTTACTTCCTGGCATGACGGTATTGCCATGACGCGACCTTGAAATTTTACTCTCAACGCGCGTAAAGAAGTTTTACTTCAAAATGATGCGTAAAAACTTGTGAAAGATGCGAAAAAGTAACATTCTATGTTTTAATTTTGATCAACTAATTTGTCTCTAGTCATTAATGCTATAGAGTCGTAAAAAATGCACACGATAATAATTTATGTACTTACCTGTATCTATGTCTATGTCCGAATCGTTTTTATATATTTTATAATATGTACCTACGTTACAAAATTTGTTCTTGTATGTTACAAATCTTCCTCTCATTACTTAACTGTAATCTACGTAGTACTATTATATATTCTGAGTCTTAGGTACCATTTATGATGGCTATATCCTAAATTTAAAAGATTCATTATTTACTAATTACCTACTTTCTGGCGTAGTCGGGTAAAAATAAAACAAAAGTAGTAGTGTATTTTCTACAAATCTTCCATATCTCTTTATATCGAGGATATTCTTTACATGAGGGTAGTTACAAACTTTTAACAAGAGACATTGAACTTTTATAACTGCGCTTGTAAGTTTCTTACCGTGCCAAAAGTATATTAAGTGATTTTATTAAAGATTTGGGAAAGAACAATTTATTATAACGTTTGTTTCATTTCCCTTCAAGTAGGTAAGTATATAATATTTTAAAAGCGCTAATTAGTTTAAGAAGACATCTATACATTATATACTAGCTGCCCCGGCAGGCGTTTTTTTGCCCTTACCCTGTTTTCATGTTTTCTCTCCATGAGATCTTTCCTTGTGCCATAACAAAAAAAAATACTTATCCGAATTTGCCGATCCATTCTCGAGTTTTACGCTTGCGTAATTACGCGTATTACATATTTTGGGGATTAACTTTATTATGATAGGAAATAAAAATGATAATAATTATGTTTATTTACATATAATTTTTAAATAGAGAATTGTAATCTATGCATTTGATTATATTATGATGATATTCAGCAAAGTGTTGTGCATGAGTCTAAGGTTTCTGTATTGGTTCTACCAATCTTCGACAGTGACAGGCGAAGTCAGGGTGCACAGCTAGTTAGCAAATATATATCTACAAAAAATACTTTTGTCTGACATTAACACACCTATTTTCTCGATATAAAAGATGTTTTGTAGTCACTGACCACTCCCTAAGTGAGTCAATATTAGAAAAACAACAAAAATAAAAGACATAAGGTATAGACAGACATAACCTCTAAGCAAATATCTACAAGTATCTATTCAATGAAATACGTTTTAAGTAAAAGACAATAGCTAGTAATAGCTTATAGTCGATATCTATACTAATATTATAAAGAGGAAACCTTTGTATGTTTGTATGTTTGTATTGAATAGACTCAAAAACTACTGGACCGATTTCAAAATTTCTTTTACCATTACTTAGAGGAATTCTTCCGAATACGTATGGGCTATATTTTATCCCGGAAAACGTAAATAATACCACGGGCGAAGCCGGGGCGGACCGCTTGTTTTATAATAAACACGATAAAACAATATTCTTATGACGCTAGTTGTAGAAATGGGTTAAGAAAGAAAAACATGTTAATTTAGTAACAATTTTGAAAAATTATCATACAAATTTCTAGTATAAATCAGACTTTTTATGTAAGGTGTGTACTTACACTAAATATTACATTGTTTTAATAGTTCTCAGTCATGTAAAAGGTTATTTATACGTCTACTATGTAAAGAGTTTTTTTTCTTTACGTAGGTAGATATTGTGTATAGGTTCCGTTTAATCAGGAAAATAAATTATTTTGTTTTTTCTTTGTCCTTTTGGCCTATAAACTATTTTATTGAACTCTTAAGCTTTAATTACTCGATATATTATCTGGTTTGCATAAATTAGACCCCTGTAAAAAACATATAATTCTATCTTTTGTAAATCTTGATGTATTCGGTAGCCGGCTATCCCAATTTAAAAGAATTGTTTTCAATTATTTACGTACCCACAGTATTAAGAAATAGTGTCTTATTTTATCTTTTTTTTTGTCTTACTATTATTTTTAATCTGCTTCAACATTTTAAAACAACGCATCATGTTTCATGTGACTTTTTTTTTTAAATAATGTTTTAGAGTATGTTATTGTAAAAGTTATGTCATAGCTGAATTTATGTACACCGTTATTGTCATATATTTTAGATAATAATATGTTCAATATGTATTTTTATAAAACTTTATATAATGTATGATGTGGTGTTACTTAAATAAATAAATAAATAAATTAAATAAATCCCTACTTCCATTGATTATAGTCGTCGTTTCAGCCGTGGGACGTCCACTGCTGGACAAAGGCCTCCCTCAGGGTTTTCCACCACGACCGGTCACCGGCGGCCTGCATCCAGCGGCTCCCTGCCACTCGGACCAGGTCGTCTGTCCATCTTGTGGGTGGTCGTCCCACGCTTCGTCATTATAGTATCACATGGGAATCTCTGTCTAGTCAGGAAAAGCATTTTATGAAATCATAAAATAGAAAATTGGGCAATAATTTCAAAAACATTTATATTCCAAATATATTTATCAAAATGAGCGTATTATACCTAAACACAAGTATTTGGTAAAAATTCTCTAATATTATGGAAATAGGGGCTCCAGAAAATATATTTTTATTTAGTTTCTGCTAAAGCAAAAAAGTTTAGAATAATAACGCTCTATTATCTTTTATTGTAATGTTATAAGAGAAACGAACCCTAACCTGGCCCTTTGGGACTCATTAAATAAGTATTATTGTTATAGGAAGAAATAGGCATTTTTGTATCTGATATTTTCTATACTTTTATATTGTAAAAGGGAAAACAACGAATTTTTTTCATATCAATCCTACTAATATACGTAGTAACTTCATGTGTGCTAATGTTAAACTCAAACTCAACTCAAACTCAAACATTCATTTATTCAATTAGACTACTATTTAGTAGCACTTTCGAATCGTCATTACATAATTATTTTTAACATTTACCACCGATTCGGAAAGCAGTATCTATGGAGAAGAACCGGCAAGAAACTCCATAGTTGCTCTTTTAAATTAATCATGTCGATATTACATAATATGTAACTTATATCTAAATACATAATATATCATAATATGCCAAAGAACTGTCCTGTGGTTTTTACGCGACAACCCTCCATGGGTTTTTATCGTCCATATATTCCTGAATACTGTAGTACGCTCTCTGAACTAGTACATTTTTTATATAAGTTTTAAATTTAGAACTACTAAACTCTTTAATATTATGAGGAATTCTATTGTAAAAGCGTATACCTTGACCCATAAATGAATTTTTAACTTTAGCTAATCGGAAAAATGGCATTTCAATTCTATTCCTGTTCCTTGTGCCATAATCGTGTCTATCTCCTACTCTTGTGTGTAAGTCGGCGTTTTTGTGTACATGCAAAATATTATTAAATATATACTGTGATGGTACAGTAAGTATACCAGTATTCTTAAAGAGATCTCTTAGTGAGTCCCGAGCACGTAAATTATATATAGAGCGAATGGCTCTTTTCTGTAAGATAAATATAGTTTCTATATCTGCAGCCCTGCCCCACAGTAGAATTCCATAGGACATAATGCTATGAAAGTAGCTGAAATAGACCAATCTAGCCGTATCTTCATCGGTGAGATGCCTTATTTTTCGGACTGCATATGCAGCTGAACTGAGCTTACCTGCAGCGGTGTTGACATGGGCTCCCCACTGTAGTTTCTCGTCCAATGTTAACCCTAGAAATACAGTAGACTCTGTAGGATGCAATACCTCCCCATTCAAGGTAATATCTCTGTTCAACTTTTTTATGTTAGGAAGTAAAAATTCAACACAAGTGGTTTTTTTGGCATTTAATAATAAATTATTGGCAGTAAACCATTCAGATATGTGTAAAAGAGCACTGTTCACTTCGTCAACATTTGGGTCATGCCTATCCACATTAAAAATTAATGAGGTATCATCTGCAAACAGAACTATTTCACACCTATCCTGCAAATAATAGGGAAGATCATTGATATGTACCAAGAACAAGAAGGGACCTAAAATTGATCCCTGTGGAACACCAATGTTAATTGAAGCACCGCTAGAACGTTCTCCATCAACAACTACAGTCTGTATCCTATCATGCAGGTATGACGCTATGAGTTTCTGGGCTTTTCCTTTAATTCCATAGTGATTAAGTTTACGCAATAAAGTACAATGTTCAACGCAGTCAAATGCCTTGGAGAGGTCACAAAATATCCCCAGAGCATTTTTTGAGTTTTCCCATGCTTTATATATATGTGTTAGAAGTGCAACTCCAGCATCTGTGGTTGAGCGCCCCTTTGTGAAACCAAACTGTTTGGTGTGAAGTAAATCATTAGATGCAAAATGACTAGTCAATTGGTTTAATATTAACTTCTCGAATACCTTACTTAATGTTGGTAAAATAGAGATAGGTCTATAATTGTTACAGTCTTCTTGATCGCCCTTCTTAAATAGAGGTATAACTTTACTAAGCTTTAGTAAATTAGGAAATGTACCATAGTCACAACATTTATTAAATATAAAAGCTAAATTTATCGCTATATTTTCTATTATATTATTAACTAAATTTACGGACATTCCCCAAAGATCACAAGTATTTTTTAGATTAAGCGTCTTAAAGGCAGTAACAATATCATTAGCAGTTACGTGTCGCAATTCAAATAATGTACTGCACCCCGCAACATGGTCCCTCAAAAAGGTTTCTGCAAGTGCTGAAGACGAATTTAAACTATTAGTAATAGTAGCAGGGACACTACTGAAGAATTCTTCAAACGCAAGCGCAACATCAGCACTTTTGTCAATAACCCTGTCATTATTTACAAGTTTTATGGTGTTACTTGATTTGCTTTTACCCATTTCACCATTTATAATAGACCAAACTGTTTTAACTTTATTACCAGAGTCGCGTATTTTATCTTTGATATACAAACGCTTTGCAGTAAAACAAACTTTTTTTAAAATTTTTGAGTAATTTCTAACATAACTAAGAAAAGATGGGTCTTTATTATATTGCTTCATACCGTATAACTCATAAAGAATGTTCCTACACCTATGTATACTAGCTGTCGCCCATTTACTAAATGGTAAATCCTTGGTAATATTTAAAGATTTAACTTTAAATATTTTTTCAAATTCATTATGTACTAAATTAAAAAGATTTTTAAACATTTCACAAGGATTATTAGGAAAGGATTGATCATTTAGTACGGGCAGGTTTTTGTTAATATTATTCCTAAATTTATTAATGCCTTTTTTAGTAATAGGCCTAACATTAATTCTTTTAAATGTAGGTATGCAATCCCATTCAAAAACTACTTTCTGGCCACAGTGATCCGAAGTCAATGTATTGAGAATATTTTTCTCTAAACAGATGCAGTCACAGTATATATTATCAATACAGGTTGCAGAAGTAGGTGTAATTCGTGTAGGTTCGTTAAAAAGTTTATATAGATTAAATGACTGAAATAAATTAACAATTCGTGTAGCCGTTTGTGTTTGTAAAAGTAAATCAATATTAAAATCACCACATACTATAACTTTTTTTTTACTCCTGCTTAGACGCTTTAATATTTCTTCCATGACTGTCTCAAACATATTATAGTCACTGGAAGGGGGTCTATAAACGCAAACAATAATATAACGCTCCAGCTCAACACAGGACAGTTCAATGGTCCGTTCTACAGAAAGACTAACAATGTCAGTTCGTTCTTTACATTTTACACTATCATGTACAAAAATAACAGAACCTCCGTGAATAGCCTGTGTCCTAAAGTATATACTTTTTAATTTGTAATTTTCAATATTTACTAACGACTGACATTGTTTAAGCCAATGTTCTGTTACACAAAATATTTTAATATTGTTATCATTCAGAAACAATTCTATTTCTAACAGTTTGCTAGCCAAGCCTTGAATATTTTGATGCACAATGGAAAAAGACTGCTTAGCTGTTGTCTTATATACTAGTTTAAATCTAGCTTAGGGCTAGATTGTCTGTCAACACTTAACCTAGGTTGATGTATATAATAACTACTACATAAAATTATAGTAGATTGATGGTCTGATACCGAACATGTACCAGACTGGTTAATATTATATGCTATTAACATAGCAAGTTCACGCTTATATCTAGATGGCAGATACACTGTATTCTTTGTCAAAATAAAAGATTTAATACATAAGTTAATGTCAAAGTAAATAAATGCATCACGATGATGATTTGTTAGGTTATACAATTTTAAATTCATATTATAAATTAATCTATTTTGTTCTTGTGTTAAACCAGGTAGGTATGGCAATGTACACAACATAAATTTACATTTAGTCTTACTACTAATATCTAACATTTTTTTAAATCCTACATCAATATCCTTATTATTTATATTTAAACTGTCCCCATATAATATAATTACAATATTATTCTTATTAAAGCTGAAATGATCCAGTGATTTGATTATATATTTAAATGAACTGTTAGGCGTACAAACATTAGTAACTTTAAGCCCTAAATTGTTAAGCATAGCGCCAAATCCCTGACCAATATTATCTGACAACACAATCAATTCCTGCTTTGAAAGGTGTTTAGTATTACTGGTTGAATTTGTGGTATTGGGTTTACCACTATGTATGTCTGTGTAGTCAGACTTATGGGGCGACGGTTGCTCATTGTCACTGTTTGAACACTGCGTTAAAAATGCGAAAGTTTGTGAAGACGGATGTATGTATGTATGTTTGTTACTCCATATTTCACAAACAAAACTAGACGGATGTGGGTGAAACTTTACACTAAGAAGATTCTATCCTATCCTATCTGAGGCTCTACAGCCGCGAGTGGGCCTTGGCCTGGTCCAGTACTTTCATCCAGACCCCGCGATCCCTTGCCCGGGATCTCCAATTATTTACACCGATCGCTTCCAAGTCCTGTTCCACACCATCTAACCAACGGAGCTTTGGTCTTCCTCGATTTCTACGTCCATCTGGTTTTCCATCGAGCAGACGCAGAGGAGCCCTGTTGTCGTCCATACGTGCAACGTGTCCGGCCCAGCGTAAACGGCCGAGTTTTATGGTCTTTATGACATTCGGCTCCTCGTACATTCCATAAAGCTCATGATTATACCGTGTTCTCCAACGTCCATTCTCCAGCACAGCACCGAATATTCGTCTGAGGATTTTTCGTTCGAAGACCAGCAGGCAATCCTCATCTTTTTTGCTCAAGACCCAGCTTTCGGACCCATATGTTAGTACCGGTCTTAGTAGGGTCTTGTATAGCAGTACCTTTATGTTTCGGGATAGCAGTTTCGATCGAAAATATCTCAGAAGGCCGAAGTAGCACTTGTTCGCAGCCATTATTCGTTTGCATATTTCTGCAGATATTTCGTTCTGTTCTGTTATTAATGATCCCAGGTACACAAAGTCATGTACAGCCGCGAATGTCTTGTCGCCGATGACAATATCCTGCCGCGTTTCGCTCGGGGCCCTAGTAGCTTTCAAGTATTTTGTTTTGGAGATGTTGACTTGTAGACCGGCATTTTGGGCGGTTCGTTCTAGAGCAAGATATGCATTCTCCACTGCCGGTAGCGTCCTTCCAATCAGGTCTATATCATCCGCGTATCCCAGTATTTGTGTGGATTTGAAAAATATAGTGCCTGCTGTCTCGATTTTGGAATCTCGAATGCATTTATCTAGGGCTATGTTAAAAAGAAGACAGGAGAGCGCATCACCTTGCCTAAGACCCTCCATTGTCCTAAAAGGTTCTGAGATATTGGTCTGGACACGAACGACGCTTTGTGATTTTTTTAACGTCATTGCTGTTAGTGACACCAATTTTAGTGGAATGCCGATCTCGGTCATCGCTTGGTACAGGAAATTACGATGGACATTATCGTATGCAGCCTTGAAATCCACGAAAATATGGTGTGTTATGACATTGAACTCAAGTGTTTTTTCTAGAATCAGTCGCAAGGAGAAAATCTGATCAGTGGTCGACCTGTTAGGGCGGAAACCGCACTGATAATCACCTAGTTTGTCTTCTGCGTATGGGGAAATTCTATTAAAAAGGACATTGGCGAAGATTTTATATGCCGTGTTTAAAAGAGATATACCGCGATAATTCTGGCAATCAAATATGTCACCTTTCTTGTGCAGAGGACATATTACAGCGGTGTTCCACTCATCGGGCATCGTTTCAGAATTCCACACCTGGACTATCAGCTCGTGAAATTTCTCCTCAAAGTGTGTTCCAGCATATTTTAGCAATTCTGCAGAGATGTTATCGATTCCTGGTGACTTATGGTTTTTAAGTTTCCTCATAGCCAATTTAACTTCGTCTATTGTAGGCAGCGGGATATCCGGGGTGTTTGAATGATTGTGCATAGCAGAAGGTGTTTCAGCAGTTTCTGTACTATTTAGCAGTTCTTGGAAGTACTCAGTCCATCTTTTAATAATATCGTTCTTACTATTTAGTAGCTCACCATCTTTACTTTTACAAGCGGAGGTTCTAGGCTTGAAGTCTTTTCTGCCTCTGTTAGTCCGCATGTAAAAGTTTCTCGAGTCCTTTCTTGAGTAGCTTTTAGCAATCTCTTCAAGTTGGTTAACCTCATAGCCTTTCTTCTTTCTCTTGTGCAGATGTTTTTCTTTCCTTCGTCGCTCTTTATACTCTGCCTCTCGTCTGCGAGTGTAGGCCTGCTGTAACGATAGGTATGCTTAGACTAAGAAGATTATGCATATAAATAACACATGGGCTATAGAGATATGTATACATGATTGAAATATACATAATTATAGAGGTACCTATGTATATTTTTGATTGCGAAAGATATTAATTACAATTTTGACTAAGGATAAAAGCTAGCTGCAAATAAAAGTTTCTTATAAATATATTTACAGTAAAAATATAATGTAAAGTTTAACATAATAATATTAAAGGAACTTGTACCTTCGAGTCCAATTTCTCTTGACCTGTCATGATCCCAAAGGTACTTAATATTCCGAAAATAACTATTTATAATCTTGTCTAATGTCTTTTTCCTTTTACTAGCTTTTCACCCGCGGCTTCACTCGCTTTGTCTAAATTCTAAAACCTAATAAATTATATACAAAAACCTTCCTTTTGAATCACTCAATCTATAAAAATAACCATCAAAATCCGTTGCTTAGTTTTAAAGATACATACGGCGGAAAGCGACTTTGTTTTATATTACACTAGCGGTTCGCCCCGGATTCGCTCGTGGTACATGGCTACGTTTTCTCTCCATAAGGACCATCCTCGTATTTCAAGGAATATTATAAGAGGAATTAACGAAATCGTTTCAGCCGTTCTCGAGCTTTGCGCTTAGCAACACATTTGGCGATTCATTTTTATTATTTAGATAGACATTGAATAGTGATAATGCATCTGTTCCATGCCCACAGGAACTCCCATAAGTAACCATAGACCTTAATGCAACTTCTATCAGGCATAATGAATGCTAATAGTGGTCTGTGGTCTCCGATGTCGTGAATTATGTACCACTTAAGGAAATAGTTCTCTGAGAGGACATGTTTGTGCTTAACATACAAGGAAATTACTAGTCCTATACGAGAAATGATAACTAAGCTAATAATTATAGAATTGTTGCAAAGAGTATTAGGTTCTTGAATTAAAGTTTAATTTTAATTGTTTAGAAGCTGTGGTTTACATTTATTACAAGTGATGTTTTTTTATGTATATTTAGATAGAGAAGTTTTGTCTAAACCAGGATTCAGTAGTAGAACTACAAGTGCATCAAATTTATTTTAAAACTAGCTTACCGCCCGCGGCTTCGCCCGCTTTGTCTAAAACCTAATAAATTATATACTAAAACCTTCCTCTTGAATCACTCTATCTATTAAAAAAAACTGCATCAAAATCCGTTGCGTAGTTTTAAAGATTTAAGCATACAAAGGGACATAGGGACAGAGAAAGCGACTTTGTTTTATACTATGTAGTGATGTCGCAAGCGTTTTGTAAGAATCGGTAGATACTTGCATTATCAATAGTATTATAAGAAATAAGAATAATAATAAGATATATCACTATCCGTATTTGTACTGAATACATTGTACGTACAGTACATGCGTGTGTACGACAAAATATATTCTATGAAGCTGAGACACAAAGAACGGCCTGTGAATAACGTCCTTACAAAAATTTTCCATGAAACCTTAACCTCTAAACTGGACATCATACATTTTTTATTATCCCCTGGACCCTCGTTACTCCCCTCATTATAACAATGAATACAAAAAGCCTAACAATGTCTTAACCAAAAAAATATAAAACACAATATTCACGGTTCCTATTTCTTCTTGATTTTTCGTCATATTTCAAGGGATCATTTGTCTTGAGCGGGTATTTTATTACGCATCTTTTTTACTTGCGATTTAAAATATACTTGGGTATAATAAAAAGCATGAGTACTTGTTTCTATCTAAAACTAGCTGTACCGCGCAGTTTCATCCGCATTGCTCCGCTCCTGTTGGTCTTAGCGTGATGATATAAATTATATCCTATATAAGCCTTCCTCGATAAATGGGCTATCTAACACCGAAATAATTTTTCAAATCGGACCAGTAGTTCCTGAGATTAGCGCGTTCAAACAAACTCTTCAGCTTGATAATATTAAGTATAGATTTTATAGGTACCTATTTCAAGGGATTAGATAAAAATACAGTTTGACCTTTAATATAAACGATCTATTTTACTTAACAACATTCTTAACATTCTACGCTTTTCTTTGTAACATTTTATATCTTATATCCAAGGAAGAATTTACAGTCCAGCGATTTTCAAAACTACGTGCCTGAAATAGTGAAGAGGCTAGAGATTGACATAGTATATTTTTAACGCAGTGAAAATACCTATGGGAATTCCCTTCGACCATGCAGGCGAAGCCGCGGGTTCAAAGCTAGTTGGGTAATGGGTATAAATTGATCCTTGAAAATCTTAAATAATATTGTAAATATGAAAACTGAAATAATAATATCTGTCCTAGTTTTTGGAAGTGAAACTTCTTTAGGCGCGTTGAGAGTAAAATTTCAAGTTCGCGTCATGGCAATACCGTCACGTCGTAGAGTAAGGCGACGATTTTGGTATCTTTATCTTGCCAAAGAAGTTTCACTTCTGACACGTGTGCTCGGCAGTCGGCACACACGCTCTTTTTTTGCTACGCATTATCTTCTCTGTGGACGTATCTATTATTAATATCCAAATAAACACAAGCAAAGCCGGGAGAAGCAGCTAGTTTATCCCAAATTACTTAAAAAAGTCTATTCCTAAAAGCATTATAACGTTGTGCGTCAATATCAATTTTATATCCCAAGCGATGTCCCTCCAAATTGGGGAAAATACCTGAAAATATATAAATATTTTTCTCATTAGGCCCAAAATCAGTGTATTGAAGAGTATAAAATATTTTCCTATAACCAAAGGCATAATAGGGTATTCACTGAACCTAAATTGTTATAGGGATATATCTAGACCTTCTCCTTTGATCGGTTAGGAGCTTAGATCATTAAGTATTAGGAGACACCTTGCTTCTTAGATAATTCAATGAACTTATAAACTATACAGTTGTTTACATAATAAAGTTTGGATAGAAAATCATTTTATGGGAAAACACAGTTATCATAATAGAAAATGAAAAACACACATAGTTTTATACTAAAAATATTATAAAATCACATTTCTCAACTTTATAAATAATGTAATAATATAGTTAGTAAAATAATTTTAAATTATTAGAAACCGATTCAATGTTATATTTATTTTTAGAATTTATTTTTAAGAATTTTGATATATCTACTCATGTGATAGAAACCATATACAAAAGTATATATAAAATACAATACAATACAATCTAATATAAAATATTATTATATATATTATATAAATACCCTTGTAAAAACATCACCAATATTACAGATAAAATGTTATATCATAATATAAATAAATTTGTATTAGTCATATTTACATTCGGTTGTGTTCGCGTGAATTGAGACTATAATAATATAAATGGCGACTAAAAAAATTGTGTTATATAAGTCAAAGGCTCAGCAAAATCTGAAACGATGTGCGTAGATTTTCGGCTGAATTTTTTAGCTTAGTTAGTTGGTGTCACTATTTTTTTTTCGTAGTCAGAAAGCAATTACCTAGGTTAATTCTTAGGTTTAGTGAAATCTAGAATTATTTGAGGACATTTTTTACGAGAATTACTTTACTATATTTTATCTATATCGGTCTCACATCTTATAAAACAGACTACACAGATTAATAAAACCATTTGAGCTTCACGAATATTTGCTTACATAATATAAATCTCACTATCTAGCACAAAAACGTGCTCAACCTAATATAAAAAACCTCCGGAATTTCTTAAGGAAAATTTTAATTTTTTTGTATAAATAAACGAGTATTTTTCACGAGTCATTACTCTCTTGACCTGACATTGATAAAATAAAGAGTACTCTCATTAAGATCTCTAATACAAGTGTTTGTTGCCTCTGGGGAATACATAGTACAATGTTGTAGATTAAAAACTGTACCTAAGACAATAATTTACTTGAACTATTTGTTAGTGGTCACTTCGGAAATCTGATAAGAGTTGTTTTTGTATTACTATCACATCTTTGTATCACTATAAAAAAAAACTGTAATAATTCAAATATTAGGAATTAGGCAATAGTTTCATATTGACTTTAAACTTCAAAATCATATAGTTAGGAAATTTTATTATTAACATCTAATGTCGTGCAGTTTCACCCGCGGAAACAAAACAAGTATTTCTTTAGGTAGCTCATATTATATTAGTCTGACGTATTTTCTATATGTTTTTAAAGTTTCATCTCAATTCGTTTATCCTTTATAATATTAGTAGAATATTGGTAGAATACCTACTCTGACACATCCGATTTTATTTAACGCGTCTTATTCCAAAACTACTTAAACTCAAACATTTTATTCATTTAACAAGACTTCCTTTAGAAGCACTTTTGAATCGTCAAAATACATAATTTAATATTTACCATCGGTTCGAAAAGCAGTTTCTACAAAGAAGAGCCGGCAAGAAACTCTGTAGTTTTGCACTTGGAAGGAAAAATATTAAATTATATAAAATTTAAACTAAATAATATGTCCAGTAGCTATTAAACATAATGCTGCAAAATCAGGGAGTTAAAATAGGTAATACAAAATGGTATAATATTAATGGCATTTTATTTTATACGATTAAAATTGGACACGTCATCAATTTCAATATATTTTTGGATCGCAGTGCATCATTCATGTTAGCAGTATAAATAATGAAATCATGGTATCGAATAATGAGGTTAATTGTTATAATAATGTTGTTTTATTCAACATTTTCATTGTGATTCATCTGACGGAAATACTTTTAAATATTATAAAGCTGAAGAGTTTGTTTGTTTGAACGCGCTTATCACAACTAGTCCGATTTGAAAAATTATTTCACTATTAGATAGTCCACTTATCGAGGGAGGCTATAGGCTACTTATCATCACGCTAAGACTTAGATCATTACTTAATGATCTAAGCGCTAAGACCAATAGAAGCGGAGCAATTCGGGTAAAACCGCGGGCACATCTAGTAGTTTAGAAAATTATTTACCTACTAGTACGATAATTTGAACTCAATAAAAATCTTAAAAGCACAAAATATGCATAGAAATGGAATCTCTATAAATAAACGTTTGCTAGCGATATCTTGAATGCACTTTTCATATTTTATTATCATCAAAGTGGGTCCGTTTCTTATACAATATCTATGACCATTTGTTGAGTACACGCAGTGTACTTGACCCTGTAGAGAACATAGTAACAACCGGGATAAAATGTTTTCCTTCAAGCGTTGTCATTTTGTGTTAGAATATTGTTTTACATGAAAATTAAAATTTTACGTAGGTAGATAATAGTTTAGGGACTTAATTTGCAGAACATAATTTAGTTCGGATGATTATAAAAAGCTTTTTTTACTTTATCTTGTAATCTATTATGTAATATTTAGAAGAATATTGTTATATGTACATACAAAATGTGTCAACGTAATGTAAAATAATAATTGGACTTCATCAGAAAACAACATAATTGCGTAGGTAGGTTTGTAGAAAATCTTTTTTTTTCAGATATTTTTCATTTTTATATTAATAAAGCAATCTGAATCTAGTCTAATTTAAAAGGCATTTTTTTTAGGTATAAGAAGGCAAACGAGCCGACGCCTTGCCTGCTGGTGGTAAGCTAAGTGCGCCGCCCAAAGACTACCGTAACTGAGGTTACGGATGTTGCCTACTGGTAAAGGGAGAGGGACAGGATATTAAGTAAAATAGAAAAAAGCTTCAGTGGAACATTTGAAAATTTAATGTAAGAAGAATAAACCACTTGTTACATAACTTTATTTGCGATATAAAATGTGCAAATTTATACGATTTATGAACTTCTATCAAAGGTAACGAAAAATCTATCGAATACCAAAATCAAGCTAAATCTATACGATTAATATTAGATAGTTATGTCTTTGATTCTTCGAAATGTATTCGTAATGTCCGGTGAGGTCAAGACGTTGAACCAAAAATAGTACAAATGTCGTAAATATACCAAGATTCCTTTAGCTATAAAAATGTTAAACCGAACCGTTTGTTTTCATAGCATTAAGGGAATTGTGTAGGTAAATAGATATAAGATGGTAAAATATTGGGAAGAGACGGTTAAAGTTATTGGGTTGTAAAACCTGATATTTTTATGGATGCATGTTTGTAAGATTATAACGAAATTTGGTACAGTGATGGAATATAATGTAGGTACTAGCTTTCCGCCCGCGGCTTCGCCCGCTTTGTCTAAAACCTAATAAATTAAATAAAATATTTCAGGAACTAAATATTTAAGGACATATTTCACACACAGCACGATCTGATCCCATACTAAGCTTTCGCTTGTGTTATGGAAACCAGATGGCTGATAAACATACATAAATAATTTTAAATAAAAGTTTGGAAAATCCAAAAGTGCACGACTCATAATGCTCATTTAATTATGAAATATAAAAAAAAAAAAAATATATATATATAGATATACAGTCTTGTAGTTTTCGTTTTTTATTAATTGCAATTAAACGACACTGAATTAATTAATCATTCGCATTCAGTGACCTACAATCGTCGATTAGAATATTTAAAAAAAAAATTTAACTCAAATGATGGATTTTTTCACAAGTTATAGTGTTTTCAGCTTTCACACATGACGGACAGGAAAATTTTTTGACCTATTTCGGTGTTTTTTTCCAATTCTATTGAAGTAAATCAATTTTTAAAAAGTATGGGATTAATCTCCATTAAATTATCTCGACAATAGTATGCAAAATATCTTGATTCCGTGAACTAACAAGGCTATAATAATAAGAATAGCTGCAAAAATGAGGCGAAAAAAATTTTTCGATCGTAAAGCACTCTCCGATGCTTCGCATCGTCGTGCAAAATACTTATATTGATAATTAACACCCAGACACAGAGCAAACAACTATGTTCTTCACACAAATATTTGCCCTAAGTGGAAATCGAGTCCACGACCTCTGGCTTGGAAGGCAGGGCCACTACCAACCAAGCCAACCGGTCAGTCAATATTGTTATTGTTTCTTTCTTTCTTTAAATATATACCAAATATTTGAAAGAAAGAATTTGCTGTACAGGAGTTCCGTAGCTTATGTAAAAATCTATCTTGTTTCTAGAACGTCGAATGGATTGCAAGCATCGCTCTTCAGTTCTCAATTTCCATAAATTGCGAATCGATGCTACAAACGATTTGAAAAGCAAAAAATAAAGACACTGTAATTCGGTTTGCAACTTGATGCGGGATGTTTTAGGGATCTGTGGGGAAATTTTAGTTTTAATTTTGAGTTTTTAACATTTTCTTTTTATGGACACAAAGTCATAACTTGCTAATCTATTTACAGACAGCTTTATAGCAGCCAAGGACTGCACGATATAAAGCTTTAACATGGCTTTAACCCATGAATGAGTAACTTGACAAAATTAGCTCAATTTTGTCAATTCGGATCAACTAAAATATGTAGGTACAAAAAATAATAGTCTCAATAAAAATAGAGTCGTTGCCCCGGTATTAAAACAACGAACATAATAGGACATGTAGGAAAGTACACGCAAAAAAAATTTGAGACAAAGTACTTTCCAAATAGCTGTTACATGGCTGTTACACAATTTTGAAGTTTTTAAGAGACAAACAAAAATACCTCTTACCCTTATACAAAAATGTACTAGTCCAGTACTAATGTGACAATCTATTGTATTCTACCGCCATTACAATTTAAATATAGGTCACGTTTAACTAAATATAGCTCGCTTAGTGCCTAGAAAGCTGAATTGCTCCGAGCACGCGATGCCATTGCAAGGTGAACGAAACTATAATGCTTAAAATTATTGTTAAGTCAGTGGTAGCTTAACCAATTTCGCTATTTTAGGGGCTTGAGAATATTTATTTTTACTCAATTTGATGTTAATTTTTTTGTCTTCGAAATTTAAATGACTCAATTTGATGTTATTTTTTTTTTGTTTATCTTCGAAATTTAAATATGATGTGAATATGATTAACAGTTTTCTTAAAGTAATTAAATCCGCTAAACCTTAATAAGATGAGGAACAACACAACATAATATATTAAATTAAAACTATAAACAATTAGAAATAAACAGGCCACATTCTTATCATAACTTATTATGAAGGAACTTACAAAAATAAGTGACATAAAACCTAAAAGATTGATAATTTCACTATATTGTATAGTGAGTTTAGATTAAAAAAAAACACACACACAATTCACTTAAGCACTTTTTGAATTGTGTCTCTTTAAAAAAATCTAAACATGCAGTTCCATCAAGAGGTAACAATACAAAGTATAAACACATAAATATTAAGTATATAAATGTACTTCTAACATTTTAAAACTCAAATCATTATAAAATTCTAGTTTTATTTCAAACTCCAATACACAAAAAGTATCTCTATTACTGAATCGCAATGTTCGAAACCAATTACTTGTATCAAATGGAATCAAACAAAATATATGAAATATGAATGCAGCTGAGTCGCTCGAGCGTCGCGTCCATTAACTGAGGTGTTAATTGAAAAATTCACATACATCTCCTCGTCTATTATGTGCGCCTAGTACCTCTAGATGCATTCAGTACGACAGTTTATTCAGAGCACAAAACATTGTAATCGAAATTGTACTTTATTATGTAAAAAAAAATATTAGTATTATGTGTAGAAAAATTATTACTAATGCTGAAAAAATTAAAAAAAATGAAAAATTATTTATTTTCAGCAAAAACAGTCTGTAGGTAACAAAACCAATTTAACAATACATATAGGAAGTTGCTGTTGCTTATTATACTCGTAGCACAAATTGGAAAAATCACATAATATAATAATTTCCGCTTCTATTAGGTACACGGTACACCTAGTTTTTGATTTATTCAATACAAAAAATTATTCAGACTGCACACACATTGGAATATTGATAATAGTAAAAAATATGATTGATAGTAGATAGTAATCTATCAATCAATTAACTAATACACAGTAGTCATCCTTTCCTATCTATTTTAGTTATCCTGGTTTGTATCACGATGTTATCAACAATTCAATGTTGTTTATTTTATAACATACAACACTAGCTTTCAAAGCGTGGCTTCGCCTGCTTTATAAAGAATTTAACAAATTATGTGATAAAACCTTAAAACAAATCCATCTGTTTAATATACCCATAAAAATCTGTTTACCAATTTTACATAATATGTAAGCATACGGACACACAGACGGCGGAAAGCAACTTTGTTTTATACTATGTATGTGCTACGAAAAATAAATATACTGTCAACAGTTTAATAACAGACTTGCAGCTGAACAATTTTGCTTCATTCAATATCCTTTCGAAATCGATTAATTCATCGTTGTTAAATCTATACTAATATTATAAAGCTGAAGAGTTTGTTTGTTTGTTTGTTTTGAACGCGCTAATCTCGGGAACTACTGGTCCGATTTGAAAAATTCTTTCGGTGTTAGATAGCTCATTTATCGAGGAAGGCTATAGGCTATATATCATCACGCTACGACCAACAGGAGTGGAGCCACGGGGGTGAAACCGCGCGGAGCAGCTAGTCGTCCTATAAAACATTTTAATTAAATATATCATTAAATGCCTTTAAATTACTGTAAGATCTAACCAATATCCTGAAACAAGAAAAACTCGATGAAATAAGTAGTTATATATCGGAAATTAAAAGCAAAATATTATGACTAAACATTCTGAATCTAGTAAAGTTTTGAATGAAAAGCCCAACACAATAGGCTTATATTACGTTATATTAAAGGTGTTCTTCATAAAATGAACGAAGAGATAACCATCTCGGCTCATACAAACTACAATACATATATAGGAACCCTTTTGGAATTCGTATGTTTGTTCATAATATCTGTTGTACACGGAACATATTACATTATCAAAGCTTGTAGGTACTAAAAAAACTACATTGCATTGTATCAACATAATGTCATGCATATAATAATGAAACTGAAACAATAAGTTCATTATGCAATATTTTTCTGAAGTGAGTAGGAAAACGCAATATCCTAATGAAAAAACTAGGGTTTTAAAACTAGATTACGTATATCTGTGTATCTGTTTGTAATATGCAGTACCTATCTAATATTATGTTGGTGGCCTGGAAGAAATCGTTTTTAAGCGATAAGGTTACCTTTTGTACTTTACCTCGCATCTATACAACTATATATTATACTGTACATTGTAATGTTAAATGGTGTGGTACAATAAATGGTTAAATAAATAAATAAATATCTTTATAACAGACATATTATTGAGGTTGTTTTCTTGATTGATAAGTTAATTAATTTAGGGTATTTCTTGGCTTAGGCCTTAGAATAAAGATCTGTTTTAAAAATGATTTATTTATCTTGTTCGAGTAAGTAGTGATAAACACCGTTTTTCGCATTTTCTATAGAAAACGCTTCCATTTTTTTTGAACAGGAACTAATTTTTATTTCATACAACAATTCTAAACTGTCTTAGTTTAGGGAAATAAATTATTTTAGCATCGACTGACCACTGAGCCATTCGCATTTGTGCCTATTATTCAAAGCTACAATAAAAGGACACGTTTCATTACTGCTTGATGCACCATTAGTGAATTGGTTTTGCGTCGTTATTTCACTAACCGCACTGTGGTTTTTGATTGGACTGTTTTTAAGGGATTACTTAATAAATACCTATTTGAATAATTGTTCTATTCTCTATTGTACCTATACATTTTAAATATATTGTGCTATAAAATAAATATGATACGATGATAGTATTTACATTATTATCACTATTTCCGTAACCTTGTATATAAATTATTATTATCAATACAGTACATGCTGATGAACAGTCCATAATACAGCGTAATTCCGTTTTTAGATAAGTATTTATTAATTATATTCAACAATTTTTTAAACATCTATTTTAAACAATAATTGGTTAACAAAAAATTATACTATAAAATCATTAAAGAAAAATCCATATTGTTCACAGGGTGTTCACAAAAATGCGCGCAACATAACCAAGAACGGGCGATGCGCCGCGCGCGCGCGCACTCACGTGCCAAGCGCGTACCATGCGCTCGCTAAACGTGACTGCGTGCGCGGCGCTACTGGAAGACGTGCGCTGGGACGAGCCCACGAGCGTCGCGAGCCTTGCCGTGCTCGCGCTCATCGATGTACTGGTTATAACCGGTAAGATACGAAGTTTGGCAAC
>CAJQZM010030380.1:0-10068 GCA_907164665.1 Colias nastes | reverse complement strand
CTCATCGATGTACTGGTTATAACCGGTAAGATACGAAGTTTGGCAACGTCGGTTATTGGTATTAGCTAACGTGGCTGCGTGCGCGGCGCTGCTAGAAGACGTGCGCTGGGACGAGCCCACTAGCGTCGCGAGCCTTGCCGTGCTCGCCCTCATCGATGTACTGGTTATAACCGGTGAGATACGCAGTTTGGCAACGTCGCTTTAAAGTATTAGCTAAACGTGACTGCGTGAGCGGCGCTGCTACGAGACTAAGTCATAGGTAAGAAATTTAGATGTTCAAATGATGTAAACTTTTGATTTCCATATAATAACAAGAAAAAAAATAAGGAAGCACGCAGTGTATGTCATTATAGATACCGTGATTAAGGGCAAAAAACACCATATTTCATTTCCATACAATTCGCAGATATATATGCTAGCAGGATAGAACATCGTTAGAGTTGTATGATGCGGTAAAATAGGCCTACGTTAGTACCGTAAAACTAGAAAACTAGCTGCAATAAAAATTAAATAAAAATAAATGGTATACAACGCTTTATAATAATAAACTAAGCAACGCTTTACATTTATACGTTGTGTGGTATTTTCTCTGTATTCATCATATTATGTGAGTATTCAATTGTCTCTAGCCTAGCTTAAAGCTAGAAGAAGAAGATAGAATATGCAGATAAAATGAAAAAGAAAAATTGCCTGTAGAAACTCGAGGTGTTGTCGATAAAAAAATATTTTCAATCAGCCTTTCTTTGATTGAATGAACTTCAGTCACAAAAATACATTCTATTAACGAGTTGGTTACGTCAATACTAATGTACTATTCCCGTAACGCAAACTTTGTTCTCTACTTCAAAATAACTAAAGAGGAGCAAATGCCAATAGTATACGGAAAACCGTTGATACTCCACTATTGATGTGTGTTCTGAGTCACTGCGGGTAGCGTTTTGTTGTTCAATAATCGTATTAATAATTTCGTATGTGAAACCAAATGAAGTGGCTACCTTCTTCGTTAAATTTTTTAACATGTCAAAGCAGGTGTGTTCGAGAATCTGACTTTTTTATGTTTTGATATTCCTAGTGTATAGTTTGATATCATTTTTCCAATGGAAAGACATTGCTGAAGCTAAAATCAATAAAGCCATTTACATTGTGTGTTAAAGAAAATATAGATAAATAATTACATGTACGTGTACATACATAATATAAAAACACGCCTCCTTCTGGTGCAGATGGGTAAATTAATGATTATAGAGACCGATTACAGAAGTGAAAATTTATAAACCTCATAAAAATTATACTTCTTTAATAACTCTTTAAAATAATTTCAATGTAACTTGAAATCTTAACTAACTGATTGTATTCTGAAGTTATATAATTTATTAAACGTGTCGGCGACTCTAAATATAGCTAAGAAGGCTGCACTGTAAAAATCTCAAATAGAAATGGCGTCTTTTGTCGGCTTTAAAAGAACAATTCCACTCAAGTGTAACGTGCTTCTGAATTTATATTTTGTTGTATCATGTATCCTGACTACATGGGATAAGACTTTATTTCTTAAAACAACACAGATAAGACATGAATTTATCTAGTTTTTCAGCAACAAAAATTACAAGTTTAACGAAACAACGTCTCAAAAAGTATTCAATATCGACTGCAAATTGAGTTAAAAACGAAAGATCTCAACAATATTCAATATAGCCCTTGATACAACAGCCTAATTAATACGATGTATATAGCAAAAGCGAATCTTTCCGCCTTACGCCTGCTCTCTAAACAAACGGTGAACGTATTCATTTATTCCGAAGTGGGGGAACCATTAGCAAATTACATTAGATTGTACGCTGTAGGTATAGAAACACTTTGATAAATTTTGCACAAGAGGCAATTTTTAATAAGGTAAATAGACTTTCTTAAATGGCTTTTGCGCCTCATATTTTATACATGTGCGATTCGTAAGCGAATGAAATGTTACCGCTTTTTAACTTTAGCGTCGCGGTGTATACCTATAGAGTGATTCTTTTTTGTTATTGTTATTTTTATATTCTTAAGTATTTTTGTGAATGTTCCACTTTTGGTAAAGTATGATATGAATTGTTTCATTTTATAAATGGTAGTACTGACATTGTATGAACACTTGTTGAAAATAATGTACGATACAGGAATAAAAAACTTAACATAAATAAGCAAAAGTATGTGAGGATACATTCAAAATCATTTTGAGAATTATTAATATAAAATAAAAAAGAAAAAACATAAGGCAGTTTTACGTATTAAGAGGATAAAAGTTATTTTCGTAAAGCTATTTCCTTCCGATAATCCGTCAAAGAGATGCCGTAACTATATTTCAGAAGACATGAGGTACACAGAAACATACTTATAATATTATGTTAGTTTAATGTACACAGAGCATTGAATGTACACAGAGCAAAATCATTTTCTTTTTTAAATAATATGATTAATTTTGATTTTATAGTACTATAAAATTAGTAGATATGTATTTGTATGAATGCATGGAATTATCCGCGGGGTTCAACTGGTCAAATAGGTATTTAAGTGACTTTTATTGAATTTACATGGAAACCGCGGCTTTATATGACTACATACGTTTATCATCATCAGCCCATATACGTTCCCACTGCTTCTTCACATAATTGATATTATAGTGATGTATTTTATGTAATGGTAACAATTATTTTTAACCTTTATACAATACCAATTTTTACCACTAACTTAAAACATTCTATAATCTTTTTTCATAACCAAATTTTCCAAATAAGAACCTATCTTTAACAAACAAAAACTTCAAAACAAATTTAAAGCCGTTTTTCAACTTACCCTATCTACATCCAATATCAAAGTTCCCATAAATCATCATTCACTTACCAAAGTCTACCGAAATGCCACAATTCAAGCGACTTCTTAACGAAACAAAGTTTCTCGTATATTTATGGCGAATTTCCTTTGAAACTTTCTTCGTTGTGGTTTCAGTAAGTTGAGACGTTTCAGACTTTTGTATTAGAATGCTTTTATTAATATTTGCGACGCAGTCTGGGTGAACTGTTAGCTGAGGTCGTAGTTTTTGGAATCTTCGAGATTCGTGGTCATTTGTATGTTTAATCCTGTGAGTATTAGTTTTCGTCTACGTTTGCTAAATTAGATTCAGATTCAGATTGTGTGATCAATGTGTGATGTAGATATACAGGGTGTCCCACTATTGGTATACTCAGCGCGAAGGGAATTGTAGTTTTGCATACACTGATCACGTAAAAAATACTTAAACAACAAAATAACATCAAAAAATGTTTGCTAATTTTTTCCTGAAAATCCATGTTTTCTTCTCTAGCTTCGCGCAGCCGGCATATACCGCTTCGCTAATGTGAGCATTTTGTCTATGAAAACATAATCTTAAACGATAGGTCACGTGCTGGTATCAAAGTTGGGTGGGTAGCGGGTAGCTTGTTAGGGGTGTACACATAGAGTTTTAAGAATTCTTCTATTTGAAAAAAAAAACAAGAGTCTTGAATATTATAAGTATTTTTTACGTACTCAGCGTATGCAAAACTATAACCTCCTTTGAGCTTAGTATACCAACAGTGGGACAACCTGTATATCGTTAAAGTGTTTTTTTTAATGCTTGTGCGTTAGGTTCGGTTAATTTTATATGCTCATATTTATATGAATGATATTTTTTTTATCGATGTGTCAAAATGTTACAACACGAGCATTCTGAATTCAGTACCTAAAAATTAAGATTATTCGTCGTTCTGAATTAAGATTCGAATACAGATACGCATGCCGGTGAGACCAGCCTAAACTTTAAAGGCCCTAAAGGAATTAGGAAAGATATGATAATGTAAAAATATTTATTCATTATAAAAAATAAAATGCACGCAGTCAAAATATACCTCGATATTGGAGATACAAATAGTAACCAATTAATAGCACTCTATCAGCTTTGATGTTTAATAAAGTTATTTAAAACACATTGTTTTATCTACTGTATCGCTTTTACTGCGTCGTATAATTTTATTAACGTCATCTATCTATGTAACATAGTGACCAGTTATATCTATATAAATATCAGTATTGTCTATTTTCCGAACAAAGTATAACTCAAAATAAAAGCATTTTAATAGACGTTATGTTTGTTGACCATTTTTTTATTGTTTAAACAAAGTTTAATTATTCTTTGGGTGCATTTGAATTTGATAATATCTCTTGAGCAGGTCGTCAAATTCAAAAATGTGTATTGTGATTCATCAGTCATTAAATAATATAACAATAATCAAGGAGATTCTTGTGAAGGTGATCTTGTGAATAATGCATACTTAACTTCGATTTCATACATGGGATAAATTACAATACTTCTACAGTGTCACGTTTCACTTCTATTAGAGCGAGCTATAATCGTAGGTCGGGGGTAAGGGAGCATAAAGATAGTGGCATAGAAGCTTTTTATAGAAGCGATGACTCAATGGCTTCAAGACCTTCGCATTATAGGTCATGGTTTTCTATTTGAATTTTAATTTCAAAAGCAAAGTCCACAGTTCCATATTACTAAATAAGCTTACTCCTTGATGACGATATTATCTTAGCAATAAACTATTATACAACAGATTTTTCGATTTTTGTCAATAAACAGAAGCAGGCAAAGAATATCTCTATAACTTTTTCAGATACGTTTGATATTTTATTAAATTAAACAGATTTAAAACAAGAAAGTGATTTTGATATTTTTGGTTTTACGGCATTCAAATGCTTTATAAATATAAAGTGATCGAATTTTTTCTATTCTTTATAAATTTATATTTATACAAGAAAGTGATAGCAAACCGATCTCTAAATCCAGAATTGTTTAGCACTCAATCATAGCATACTTCATGAAGCATGCCCACATTTCACATTTTAATATTCTGATGGGATTCCTTTGTCCAAGAGTAACAAGAGTTTGTCCGAATTAAAATTACAAAACCGTGCGCATTGTTTACAAAACAAAGCCATTGATCAACAAAGGTTATATTCAGCGATAGCCTGACGAGTGACAAACAAAATCCTATACAAATATAGTCAGAATAAACACAGAAAGGTTTCAAAGGTATGAAATTACAATTTTCCAGTCGACCTCCGTTGTAAAGAATTTATCAAATCCCCTTTTCTTTGCTTTTCTGTTTTCTGAGGATTTTAAGAAATGTATTGTGAAGCACATTCAGTGTCGATAAATTCGTTTCCCTTTGCAGCAGGTTTTGCCAAGTTTTATATCACGAAGGTAATAGAACTGAAGTAGAAGGTAGTAAATCTTTAAATGTTAATTTGTTTATTTGATTGTTTTTGAAACAAATCGTTTGTTATTTGTTATAATCGTCGACAAATTGTAGGTTTATTTAGTTTTCTATCAACAATAATTGATTTACGTGAAGGAAATAAAAATGTACTGTAATGTATACGTATCAGTTACGTTAGAAAAATTATAGTCTTTCTTCGTTCTTACGTTGTGAGCAGTACGCAAAAGAAACTATATTGTGTTCACCTTTATTAAGATTCTTATGTTATTGTGAGATAATATCTTCAAGTAGATTATTCAAAAATTATCCTTATTATTTCCTTCACTAGAAGTACTTTACAGTCCAAAATAACTGGCATGAAAATCAAAGTTAAAGCTAACCACTGTGTCAGATGACTCATTATTGAATAGACTTTATTTAAATATTTTGTCCTTAATAAATATTTTCCAATCCCAATAGTCCAATTAATCGTATATAAGTATATATAAAACGAGTATATAAAACCGTTATCATAATCCATCACCGCTAGATTCCCAAAACTTTTCTCATATTCATGAAAATAAATAGTTTAACATCGCAAAAAATCAACGATTTCACCCTAAATCTGAGCAATCAACCGAATAGTTGTTTGACTATCCGTTCCCAGTAGGCTCAGTGAAAAGGTTAACCTTGTATAAGATACATGACGTCAGTCCAAATAAAATAGGTCTATATTTAATATTTATTTGGTGAATAAAATCTATTTGGAATTATATTGCGTAAAATGAAATCGTATTGTGGGAATCAGTGTAATTGTGTAGTGGTATTTTTTATTTTATTCTACGAATATTTTAGTACAGAAGATAGTAATAGGCCCTCCGACATCAAGTTGGAGTTGCAAAAATCTATTCCTGCAAATTTTAATTATTACGAAAACATTATTTATTTATCGGTTTTAATTGCTTATTAGATACCTTGGTAGTAAATGATTTATTAGCTCTGTATTCGTTCATTGAAGTAGGTTGTCTGTATTAACTATTATATAAATTTTATACAAACAATATCGTCAATATTTAAATAGTAAGCGTAAGTCAGTTGGTAGATTATATTTGTGTCTATGCATGGGGATTTTGGTTTTCTATAATTTATCCATTGTTTCTTTTTTATCAACAGAAAGATATAAAATATGAATTGAATCAATCTTTTTGTATAATCTACAATTGGGATGTTTAAAACATATTCCCACGTTTCAATCAAGACAACGATTGTATATTATGTAGGTAATCTCAAGTGAACTTAAAAAATATAGTAATATAAACCGCGGCGTTAAAAACGCTCGCTCCGAATGCTCCTTAATTAAAAATACTGCTTTTCATAGTAAGATAAAAAATATAAACCACATGTGTATTCAGAAATACCTACTAAACAAGATATTATGATTACTGCTCTTTTGTTTTCTGAGCTTTTGTTCGCTATTACAATTTAATTTTTATTTTAATGTTGCTTTTTGGTTTATTTAATAACTATTTATTGTACATTTATGAGGTACCGAGTATGGTAGATTATTATACTATGCTTTACACAGATAGCCAGTTATAGCCAGCAATAATAATAGTAAAATTTAGCGGTTCCATGATGGCATAATATTGTACCTACGTTATATTATTACTTTCTGTGGAATCATATAAAATATGTCTACAAAATAAAGAAATATTAATCAGGCATAGATAGAAAATAGGTTAAATTAAGAAGCACATCATAAATGTCGACAAATGGCGAACTTATGACAAAAAAGCCATCTCTACAACGCAAATTTTGAATACTTCTGATAACCTGATGAGTTTGTTTGTTTGTTTGTACGCGCTAATCTCAGGGTCCGATTTGAAAAATTCTTTCGGTATTAGATAGCCCATTTATCGAGGAAGGCTATATAATATCATCACGCTAAGACCAACAGGAGTGCATGGAACCCTGCGGGTAAAACCGCAGGGCACAGCTAGTTATTAAATAAAAGGAGGAAATGGTATTTTAGTATTAAACCCTACATTAAAATCTATTAATATATTACATGTTTGAGCTTCTAAAAGCCCTCTTTATTTCAATCAAATGTAATCCGTACATTTGTGAGATAACAAATGATAATGTTGAAGATAAATTATAAAGTGCTTTGACAATTTCACTAGAGTTCTGTGTAAATAAGTTTACGCGAAAAGTTGAATCTACAGATTCAGTATCTTAATAAATAGGATTTATTTGTATTTGGAAATTAAACATTGTAGTATAAAGAAATGATTTTTTAAACATAATATTGTTTACAAATGCATACATTGAGTGGTGAGAAAATTACATCTTTATCCATTTTTTTAATTTAGATATTTAACTGTCTCGTATAATGCGTTTATAAAACTGTCTTACACAGTAAAGTTGAATATCGAAAATAGAAAAGCATAGGCCATAGACTATAGGTAAATAAAAAAACTATATTCATAAAAATTAATTGATTCATAATTATTCAGAATCATCAAAGATGACCAAGTCATATTTTATCGTTTCACATTAAGTCTTCATATCACTCGATTAAAAATATGATAGACATGAATAAAGAAATACGGTGACTGCAACCGACATCTTTAGAATGTATTCTTGTCAATGTATAACGATGCATTTACACCAAACGAGCGAATTCTCATTCTAACCCCACTATATCAAATTATTTTAGTGTAAACAGGCGTAGAGCATTCTTTCGATGTTCTTAGTGCGTTCAAAATGATGATGCGATGTTCTAATACTGAATAACACTGAATAGAAAGAAAGAAAGATCATTTATTTAACTCAACAAAATTGCTATAAACACGATTAGCACAATACGAGTTTTAGTCTACACTAAAAGATCACCAAAGAATGCTCTTGCATGCTCTAGCTCTATGTTCGTTTGATGTAAATTCACCGTAATGGTGTATCGATTTTAATCATTGTACTCATTTAATATTTAATTAAAATGTCTTTCATGTAAAGGTTCTATAAATAGTTTAATTGATACAATATCGATGGCAGTGTCGCTATTTCTTCATTGTTCTTGCAAGATATTGTTCGCAAAGTTTTTAGTTATATTTTTAGCGATAACTTTTGTGGCTTTATTTCTACCTCACCATAACAATCAGCATTTTTTATATAATAAATGACATGTCACAAAATAAAATTATATTCGCTATCGGTCGATTGATGTTAATAATTTCTTATTATCACAAATAATATTACTATACCTACTAGTATTATTACTCTATTAGAAAAAATAGAATTTGTGATACAATAAAATACTAAGTAATATATATTGAAGAAAGATGGTAATATAAAACTACCGTCATAATTTTGTACAAAATTTATTCAAAATGGCTTTTAAGCTTTTTTATATTTGAAGATTTTACGAAATTTATAATTTTTTATTAACTATAATATTAGTACATAAATCAGGATAGTATCAACATTGTTATTTAAATTTCCTAAAACACACAAAATAAATCAGCCTCTTTATCGTTTCCACGAAGATCTAACCAAAACATAATTAACTTTCCGACTTCCCCAAACTTTGAGAGGAAGCGAGCCGATTGATGAGTTTTGCATCACATGATGTGGGTTCAATCCACTGGATAATATTATGTGGGAATAGCCATTTTCTAGATATATTATTTGGTTGGTACAAGTTTTACTTAGGTAAATAATATATATGTATGTCTTTAAATAAATTTATAATATTATTTTACCTATAATATTATATCTACTGTTTAGGTTAAAACTTAAAAATTAAAGTTCATAACATAATAAAAATTAAAGAAAAACACAAAAAGATTTAATGAGATGTGAGATGATATTAATTATAAACAGTTATTGTATCTGTAGTCTACGTAATAAAAGAAGCTGAGTCAGAAAGAATATTAATTTGCTATTGATAATTATGACAATAACTATAAATAACTATGATGATGATGATCAAAACAACATTCTGACAATGCCAATGAATATAGTTATGATTATGGTGATGACAATGATAATAAATATAACATTATTTTCAGGCAACTGCCTAGTCATAGCGGCGGTCCTCTGCTCCTCGAAACTGCGTAGTGTCACGAATCTGTTCATAGTGTCACTGGCGGTCGCGGATCTGCTGGTGGGCCTTGCTGTACTGCCTTTCTCCGCGACAAGGGAAGTTTTTAAGGTAAATAATTAATTACTATAATTTATACTTATAATATTATAAAGCTGAAGAGTTTGTTTGTTTGTTTGAACGCGCTAATCTCGAACTACTGGTCCGATTTGAATTTGAAATTCTTTCGGCGTTAGATATCCCATTTATCGAGGAAGGCTATAGGCTATATATCATATCGCTACGACCAACAGGAGCGGAGCACTGCGGGTAAAACCGCGGAGCACAGCTATTCAGGTATATTTGTTGTCGCAGAAAAATTCCAACCAATACCCGCGGTCCCATCATTAAAGCGGCTTGACGGAACACAGTGCGGTTTTGGTCGGTAAGAATCCGACCTAACCCACGGCTCCTTCCCCGGGGGCTTGAGTATATAATATGCAAGGTTTACCCTCCAAAAAATTAATAAAAGGAATACAACTGTTGAGGACTCATCAAAATGTTCTCCTTGAACAACTCTAGCTATTAAAAACCGCATAAATCCGTTGCGTAGTTTTAATTGTAGCGTACATCTCTCATCAAAATCTTCGTCTTGAACAACTCTTTCTGCTGACAAAACCACGTCAAAATCCGTTGCATAGTTTTGAAGAATAAGCATTCATAGGAACATAC
>CAJQZM010030379.1:0-13093 GCA_907164665.1 Colias nastes | reverse complement strand
AAGTTTCACTTCAAAAGTGACCTATGGAAATGTGACCAAGAATCACGACGTTATTTTTGCTTTAGGTATCTATTATTTATCTTCTTCCGAATAATTTCCTTCTTTAATCGTATTCATGATGTGCTCGTTGTATTCAAGGCTGTTTCAGAGCCCGTAGGATACTTTTTGAATTATTCAAATCGGACATTTCATTCAGCCATGAATTTAAAAATGTTTGAGTAAACACGGTAAAAGCCGTAGGCATTCTAAGGTTTACGCAGCGCGCAGTGGGGAGCACGCAATCGTTTAGATGGGCAATTTTTTATTTTTCAATTTTGTTATCCCTGATTAAAGCAGGTGAATCCGGGATAAGTAAAATTACAAAGTTAGCAGATACATAAATATACTGAATTAATCCATTAATTAATTGATAATTTTTTTTAATATTTACTGTTGTACATTTCTGAAGAGCGTTTGCAAATTGCTATAAGTATAAATTGACTTCGTGGTGATCTCAACAGATATGTACAGTTCTACTTTAAAATACCGCGAACGCGACACTTCAATTAATTTTTATATTTAATTTAATTTAATCATATAAATTAGATCATTTCACGATAAAATGTCATTGAATACTATACAAAATATAATTCAGGAAGTAATATCCTATTATTGTCCGATTTCCCTAGCGATCTGATTGTTATGGTATCGATTCTAAAAACAAACACACCATTTGCGTGCATGCTGCTAACGGCAAGCGCATACGGAAAAAATCCAATAGGATACATAAACACAATGTCGGAGATTCGTGTCAACGGCCGCTGCTTTGTTACCCCGCCCCGCGCCGCCCTCGTCTCGGCGGGGAGGAACAAATCATAGGGTGGCTAGCCTTCGAAACAATATTTTCTCGTATAACGATAAGATATTAAGCCCTTTAAGACACATATATACGAACGTTAATATCCTTTATCGCGCTCTACACCTATTAAGACCACATTTAATGACTTTATTCTGTTGATGGATATAGCTCTTGGGTCTTTATTTTTTTACTATGCCATAAAGAGTATTTGACTGTTAATAATTAATTTGATGTTCAACTGTCAGTTATTATTAATTTCGGTCATCATCATTTAAAGATATGTTTAATTAAAGTAGATAATTACCTAACCCCACGTAGGGTAGAACTTTGCATGATATTAATTATTTACTTTATTTCATCATTTAAATATAATAAAAGTAATCTGGCATTCGTAATCAATTTACGCATTTATATTATATTCGATTTTTGTACAAACATTTGATTGAGACATAAAAGTGTCGTGACTAGACTACATCACGAGCGACCCTTGATGTGCCTTGATGTAGATTTCCGACGTCTCTCTTCATTTATTAACCAAACCTCACCATTCATTTCACACCCCGATCCTCTGATAGTCTTCCAATTTCAATTAGTCTATGGATAAGTACCTTCTGTTCCATTCACCATTGAAACGTAGGGATCCCATTAAATATTATCTTTTTACGGCGAAAGTACTTCAAAACCCTTGAATTGAGGATGCTTCCCGACCTTTAATGTTTACCGACAAGTTCTAACCTTATGTTTGTTATAATTATGTTCATAGAACTTGAAGTCACATACATAATACGCTTTTAATGAATAAAAAAAATAAAAAAATTGAGAAGCTTTATCGACCGAACGCCATCACATAAAACGCACGCAGCTAAATAAAGTTACGCTCATGTTATGCTCCTTAATTTACTTCAGAAATGCTTTTATTTGTGTCACAAAATAAGAATCATTTGCAAATTTTCAGAAATCCAACCCAAACAAAGCTCGCGCGGTCAAATTCATTACGAGTGATTAAGTACTAAAATTATTTATTGAATCTGTTTTGACTTCCAACCCATTAACAATAGGGCACTATAACCACTATAACAGTCCCGATCGATATAAAAGCGCGTCAGAAAGGCACGCTAAGTTAATCTTGTCATAAAATATCATTTCACAATAGAAATTGCACAAAGGGAATGCGTCGCGTTCTAAAAATGAATTATAGTACTTGTTCCGCAATGCAGTGGTTGCATGGGGTACTGGGGTAGCACGAGCGAGGTGGCCAGCATGTCGGTGCGACCCTTTAGCGTGGCTTATAAAGTTATAGGTATGGCGTATGGGGCGCAAAATTGTAAAGAACCCATTATGTGTTATTTGCTTTGTAATAAAAATCAATTTTAATCCAGATATAATTTGTTATAAATTGCAGGCGAATTCTACAAAACGTTATTATGGTCAGCAAAATGAAAATAGAGGATTATTCTTGTCGTTTGTTTGAATTTTTTTTTTGGCCAATTGTTAGATCATAGCTATAGGTACAAGTCGTTTGAATTTTTGGTATGTTTTGATGAAAATTATTTATTTGAAGAACCAAATGGGTAGATAAATAAAGTTTAGGTCAATCTAAAAAGTCCATATTGAGATGATTCGTAAATTCTTAGTCTGCATATTGCACCAGCGAGCATTTCAATTATTTAAATTCCAATCTTTGAACAATACAAATAATTAAGAAAAAGTGTTATCAACATTGGCAAACCGGGTCATCTTGAGTGCTCAAGATTGAGAACCGTTTTTTTAATTGTTTAAGAGTCCTTATCGATTTTAGAGTGATTTTTACTTGTTTCTGTAATTCTTTGGAAGCTCGTTTAACAAAACTAAATTAGTAACAATGTGTGATGATATCTTAAATTAAAGATTCATTCAATATCTAAAATACGTTCGAGACAATTTATTGATATTCATTGTCCAGTTTGTTTAATAGCCAATAACCTAAGGCGTGTTTCAATTTTTTCCATGCGGGACGTTCGTGTCTTTGTATTTTACACGGAATTTAATAGAAGAAGTTTTCTTATAAAATATACTACAGTAAAGACACTGAGACATCATAAAATATGTTCGAGGCAATTTATGTACTTTTATTGAAAAATTCAAAGAACATCTAAGTTAAAATAGCCTTACTTTGATGAAATTTTATGCGTATATGGCGTCGAATTTCTAGTTCTTACAACAGAGTTAAAAAATACCGGCCAAGTGCGAGTCGGACTCGCGCACCGAGGGTTCCGTACAAACCTGCAAGGTTTACAAAGTTGATTTTGTTACAGCTTAAAGGTATTATAGACCTGAGTATTTGGTATGAATTTCAATTTAATACCTCTACGCGTTTATGAGGAAATGGGTAGTAAGTTTAAAATTATTTAAAAAAAATATATTATGTGATGTAACTAAAAATTTATGGTTTTCGTAATTTTTCCTTTATCTATGCTATAAGACGTTGCTTCGTACCAAATTTCAAGATTCTGAGTTCACGGGAAGCACCCTGTAGGTTTTGATTCCCTTGCAGTTGCAAGTGTCGAAAATTTGCGGCATAAACGGCTGTATCTTTTGATTGCGTTGGCTTAGAAGTTTGATTTTTTCACAGCTTCAAGGGACAGTAGACCTGAGTAATTGATATAAATTTCAGCTTCATACCTCCACGCGTTCCTGAGAAAAAGGGTCTTGACAGACGGACGGACGGACGGACGGACGGACGGACGGACGGACGGACAGACGGACAACAAAGTGATCCTATAAGGGTTCCGTTTTTTCCTTTTGAGGTACGGAACCCTAAAAAAAATAAAAAATACACACTAAATGATAGGTTAATGCTTAAAAATTTGCAATAAAAAAAATACATATTATATGTTTTATGAAAGAAATGGAATAATTTAAAGTTCTCTAGAATTTTAGATTATATACGGGAGCGCAAACGTTGTTACGGCAGATCTATATAATCGAATATTCTAGAGAATTTTAAATTATACCATTACTTTCATATAACATAGTAGTTAGTTTTTTTAAACGAGCTCCTAAATAATTAAAGAAACAAGTCAAAATCACTCTTAAAATCGATACGGCCTCTTAACAGGAAATTTCCATTCAATAGAGCTGGCTCCTTTTGGCAGAGTAAACTGCTGAAGTTTGAAGTACCATGTCTTCAGTGCTGGTTCATTAAATTTGAAGATTTAAAAACTAAGCTATGTTCACAAGATCGCTAGAGCGGCCATTAGTGAAGTGTCTAGCGAGTCGCAAGATTTATCAGAGGAGATTTGTTCGAATCTATGCACTATGTTGGGGGAGACAGGCGGGCGGATGTCGCCGATTTAGCTGACGGCGTGTTGCTTTTGGATAAATTGTTCTCGACAGTAAAATCGATAATAACGATGTTATCATTGGAAGACGCGACCCCCGCATGTTTGTCGGCGTTTGTTTCCGATGCGATATTGCAAAACTGTGGTAGGATTTTTCTTGGAAATTGCGTTTGACCAAATTTATCGTAATTCGTAGCCCGTAGGAGATATAATATTATTGAATTAGTATAAAGTAGTAACGTATAATTATGTAAATACATAATATTTTATTGTATATCATAAAAAATTCTGTGTAAAAATTATAAAAGAAAATGTATTTTAATGTGATTTCTGTTTACCCTACCCGCATTAGAAATTTAATTACGAATTATAGATCAGGCTGAGTCCGTAATCCTTTTTACGCCACAAACTACAATTAAGGCCACAATACGTACCTATATGTACAATAGTAACCAGGTTTTTATTCAGAGCTTCAGTGAGGGTTTCTATTATTCTTTTCAGTTATTGTTAAAGCTAGCTCAAAACACCTATCACGCTCGAGTATGACTCGCGCCTGCGAGTTCTGAATGGTTATTAAATATTTTACCTCTACTGAATTCGCGTAACATTATTCTGTGTCGAATATAAAGTAGTTTGAAGTTAGAAGAATAATTGGACGGTAAAAATTCAGTTAGCTAGACATGAATGGATTAGATTGCATCGCAGCTCGTGTTATGAAACAAAATAAATAAATCTGGTTAATAAATACCAACAAAATAAAATCATATTTAACATATTTCACAAATTAATAATGAACAAGGTATAGGTACATACTATATTATGGCAGGATAGCTGTCATTCGAAAACAAAAAGGCCAAAACTCATAATATTATACTATTTACCTTACCCACTTACTTTACAACTTCACACGATAGCTTTGAAATGTGTTCTGTTTACTGGCTAGTTGATGTTTAATTATTTATAGTTGATGTTTAATCTATACTAATATTATAAAGAGGAAAGGTTTGTATGTATGTATGTATGGTTTTCACGCATAAACTACTGGACCGATTTTGATGAAATTTGGCACAGATAATCTTTAGACCCTGAGAAAGAACATAGGCTACCTTTTATTGCGAAATATGTACCACGGGCGAAGCCGGGGCGGACCGCTAGTTATTTATAAAATCAAACAATATATATTATGCATAAAGCTATAAATAGCAAATTTTATAACACATCGTGTGAATCCTGTTCAATTTTCAATTCCAGCGTATTTCCAGATTCCAATATGGGATTTGTCAATTGCTACACAATGGTTTTAGAACTGAGGTATAAAACGATACATTGTATTTGAAATGGAATAAGTTTGAATATTTTAACGTGATTTTGCTAACATAGGTATACCTATTCACTCAATTTGAAACGAAAGTCTTACAATCATTATCACATGAACTTGATTAATGTTAGATTTAGAATCCAGTTAGTTCTCTAATGCAATAATAATTTTCCATTTAGAAAGCAAGGCTCGTAGATCTTTGTCTTAGTGGATCTCTATAAACTCTATAAATGGAACTTTTCATACCTGGCCTTTTAGTAAACTGGGTTATTGGGACAGTCTTTAAAATGAGAAAAAGGAGACAGGTAATCGGTATCTCGTATAGCCAACACTTTCTACAAAAGATACTAGATTTTTATATTCCTATACAGTGAAATGGTGGCTAGAAGTTGGTATAATACGTTTAATATAGAGATTGTTTATTTTACGTTCCTTGAAACGGGGTTTATTACAGATCGTAGCCACGGCTGTGGCTAACTTAATCCTTTTCTTGGTAAATTGCGCTTTTTAAATAAGCTTATCGGTAATATTCATTTTGTAGGTCCAATGAACTGCTGCTTGATTAAAAATAATATATTTTCCCGTGAAACGAAATGAGGTGTGAATGTGAAGAGTACCTACGAATTTAAATAGTTTACTATAAAAAAATTGAAGTACAGTTACTCTCTATCACAATTTGCGTTTTCGAAAGTAAATTAACTCATTGAAAGATTAAATTTTAATTTTGTTTTATAATTTGAATTTAATGTCGTATTTACTTTTAATTATATGACTAGGGAAGAAAGCTAATTTAATATATAATTTTACTATGCTTAATGCTTATATGTGAAGAAAACGGTAAGATTTTCTCACTTTCATTGTGCAATATACGTCAAATTTCTTACAGGCTACAATAGGTACTCGCCAGGTGAATTATGTAAAACGGTTCCCTCTGCATATTTCGCAGCAATATTGAGTAATTAGGCACTCATAATGTTCTGCACGACAGGGAGAATATTCAAAAAGGGTTCTTTGACTGATATCCCTTGTCGCTGCACTTATTTACACCAAAACACCCCTTTGAGACGTCTGAGAGGACTCCTAACAGCTAACTTGATATCTTAATGTAGCGAAGGCGGTATTGCAACTGAACAATAGATATACATTATACGCAGTCAGTAATGAGATCATAACGTCGTCCATTTGACGTCCTCTTTGTTGTTGCAATATCATATTTATCTGATTTTAGATGACTTTTAAAACGATATGTGATCGATGTAAGATGGTTTAAGTGGTACTCACTTGTACTTAATTTATTCTCATTTTATTTTTTTCATATACCACTACTACGTTCATACATACTAACTAGGAGTTCATTGTGAGTTAGGATAAAAATAAAACTGTAATTTTTTTTCACTTTCTGAAAAATTGTGTATTCTGTACACCTACACGATTATAAGTACACTAAAAATAGAATAAAAATTATTCCATTTTAGGTTGTCATGTATATTTTATCTTAAAACTTAAAAGGTATATTTTTCATTTATTCACAATGAATGTAAAACTACATAAAATTTTATACAGCATATAAAGTGTAAAAGCTTTTATCGTCTCCTCGTTCTAGTACGCTATGATGTAGCCGAGCTAAACGATTTGTTTTAGTCTCAGTCGGTCCAGGTTAGATCAACACCCCTCATATTTCGAGTATTTGCCTCGACGCGTCGCCCGGGGTGCATATGACAGTACAGACTTCACAGCTAGGGCATAGTATACTGTGATAGTATATAGGGTCGGTGCTCCTTGATTACTTTCTTTTGAGCTTTAAAACATTTGATAGTAAATGGAAAGGGAACATTTGAATACGTCTAGATCGTGGGTGCAATCATGTAGATTGTAGAATGGAAATACCAAATCGATCATTCAATGCTTATAGAAGATGTATTACGATTGAAATGGCAAGTCGAGTTTAATCATTAAATTGCTATGTAGACTTACAGAGTATTTGTAAATAAAGGGAAAGTTTAAAGAAATGCTTTGTTCACAATAAATGCTTTGAGTGTTTCAAGCAATATTGAATAGTATACCATCACAGACAATTATGGTTTATTGTAGCCAGCAGAGGAAGTTGAAACGACGTAAGAAACTTTTCTCACAAGTAAGCTTACGAGCGTGCTCAGAGGGCAGCTGATGAGTTTAGGAAGTTGTTCCGAGCGAGCCATGTCGGAGTATTTCTAAAATGTTCACGTATGAACTTACTCTAGATAAAGGTATCTGTTGTTCCATTAAAACGTGGCTGTTAACGATGCGAATATTGAACACGATCCAATACATTTCGATATGCATATCAAATATAATGGAAAATAACACATTTTATGAGCCTTGACTTATGGCATTTCTATCAATATATTAATAACTAGCGGTCCGCCCCGGCTTCGCCCGTGGTACCTACATGTTTACGTTTTTTTTCATAAGAACCATCCTGGTACTTCAAGGAATAGATTCCGCAGCGCACGCGATGACAGAATTTTTATTAAGGAATTTTTTACACCTTGGGTTACATTATTGCATTTTTGGTAAGGATCTCTAATTTTTTTGAAAATGCAATATAGCCTATGTTGCTCAGTGAAGATGCAGCTTTCTAATGGTGAAAGAATTTTTGAAATCGGTCCAGTAGTTTATGCGTGAAAACCATACATACATACATACATAATTACAAACCTTTCCTCTTTATAATATTAGTATAGACTAATAATGTTTTATCACGAGATCTTTGAATTTTTTAAACACTCCATGAAGTTATCGTAGCTTTTTTATTTTAATAAAAAATCTATTAAAATATGACTACATTTATGGTTGAAATTGTCTTGAGTTTTTATCCGGGAAGTAATTAATACATTGAGGAAGACGTACAGCTATAAATTATTACTACAGGAAAATGTATATAGGTTCTTTATGCGTCTACGTGAAGTTCTCGTTTAAGTTTACTACGCTTATTATTTATTTAGGGACGCTTTACGCTAAACTCCGCTACCGAAGGAAGCTCGCGGTCGCTCTGAGACGATTTTATTGATTTCAGCGCAGTCGGCACGCTAACTTTTGCATTCAATCCCTCGGTGTATAAATTGAATTTCTCCTGAATTATAGACGTTCGATGGACCCTTGACTGTAATAAAAAATATAATCTCTGTATGTCGCTCACTGTTATATTGTATTTCCATTTTATTTTTAACACGACTTGCATGTAAGGCAGCTGTAAAAAAGCTGTATAGAGCTTTAAAATAATAATAATCCATTAGTTAAATGCAAAAATTACGTGCCGCATTAAAATGCATTTTAAGGCTGCACGGGCTTTCTGTTGCACTTTTTAGTAAAAGCTTAACTGCCCTCCGCCGTCAACGACACTTCGTGAGCACGGCTAATGACACGAAGGAAAATGCTTTTAGCTGTCGTAGAAGTAGATACAATATAGGATTGATAGTATGCGATTGGGTTCGTATTGTTGGTATCGCACGTGCTCTTTACGACGCCGCTCGTGGGTTAGTGTGTTAAAAATAGAGTGAACCGGACATTGAACCGTGTAGTGCCGGCAGCCGGACATAGGTTTAATGAAAGTGTCCTATCGCTTTACGTGCGTGATTTCGGCGACGGATCCAATTCTGCTATACACCCTTTTCACACCCTATACGGGTTTAGGGCGAAGATTAATACATTTCGCTGTTTCCCTCATTGTATCATTTTTCATTCGTGTTATACAAAATTAAATTATTAAATTAGTGTGCCGTAGTTTTTACATGGAAATTATACACTATTGGCCTTTATTTTTATGTATACGGAGCTTTTATGAAGCTTAATGCGAACTAATGTCTTTTTTGTTACATGATGCTTATCCACAATAGGTGCTTCTGTTGAACCATTTCCGAGGATCATTGTATGGCTACTATTGTCCGAAATGTTTTGTTTATTATTCCTCGCGTGACCATTAAAATATCCTTTCATAAACCTAGATAAATAATTGTTTGTTAATATGGTGTATCATTTATACGCCGTTATATCATTTGCTAATTAATATTGTCAAATATTTCCAACTAGCTTACCGCCCGCGGCTTCGCCCGCTTTGTCTAAAACCTAATAAATTATATAGGTACTAAAACCTTCCTCTTGAATCACTCTATCTATTAAAAAATACCGCATCAAAATCTGTTGCGTAGTTTTAAAGATTTAAGCATACAAAGGGACATAGGGACAGAGAATGCGACTTTGTTTTATACTATGTAGTGATTAAAGTTGTGAAAAGTTCAAAACTCATCCAATTATTTAAATTTTTGACGGTTTATTTCTGAAGTTGGGATGAGTGTTTAAGATTTAAAAATCGTATTATTTATAACGTTACAACATGGTGTGATGTATTTAAATATTTACCGCTAAGAGACCTTTTTAATATAAAATTTTCATATTCATTGCATTTAATATTCACTTGGTAATATAAGATATCGTATAAAATCCAGATGCAATACTTTCGAATGTTCATTTTACGAGTAGGTATATCAGTCAGCCCGCTTTGAATTTTTATATTTAGTTTAGATCGAACGTTCGCACAATAAATACCTGCGGGAATAGACTTGTAACTTACGGCATAAATACGGGAACGAAACGGAATGTTGATAGAAGCCTCAGTCGTTAGTAGCGAAGCCCTGCGCTGTATTAATTGCCCTTATTGAGCCCGTATTCCCCACAACAGCTACTCGTAAATGACTTGACAAATTGACCGCAACACGCAACCTCACTCTCACAGATTAACTAATTGATATACAGAATATTTCTACCAACATTTATTTCGTTTTAGGGTACTGATTATTTTTAGACACGACATAAATCTGGTTAATACTTTATTTGAATTAATAGAATAAGTCAGGCTAAAGAAAAATCCAAAATTCAAATTTAACATTCCCCGAAATTCTTACTAAAAATATCTCTGTCCTAGCCGTTCTCAAATCCACACGATGAATGTATAATTAACGAATACAATTAGGAAGCGTCATGCAATTTACCCTAAATTAACTATGTCATATGGAAATTAGCACTATGTGTTGAACAACGTATATTATATGGCGTCAATGTCGTTCATCTCCTTAAAATTGGGTCATGCAATGCAATTGGCTTGTATTAATTTACCGAATAATATACACGACTGTTCCATTACGAGTTACATTATTGAGTTATTTTATATCATTTATAAATTTCATTGGAAGCGTAGCAATCAATTATCCGTTAACTTGATGCAATACCTACGTCATTGATTATGAAGATTATTTATGAGATAAGTCTTTATTCATAGAATATTCTTTTAATTAAGTGGCTCTTCAACTAAGTAGGTATTACAAACATCATACGATACTTCATTGATTAGATATGACTAACTTTTAATTCTAGGAACGACACCCTCGAAGAAACCTTTTTCGGTTTCGAATTTAATGTTTCATAAATAATTTTTGAAGAGGGACTTAAATTGAACGCTTATGAAGTTTCGAATTATTTATTTATTTATTTGTGGAATGTAAATGTTTTTATTAATGTCAAAGCGTGTATAAAGCGGTATAAAAAATAAATATCAACATCCAGAATATTTTAAAACCACCTGAAAAGTAAACATAATATACAAACTAAAAATAGACCTTCCAATAAATCCTATACCACAAGGGAGATGTAGGCCGTTGATTTTTAGATTGATTGGAATTTGATTTGCATTGCATATTGCCGTATCTCTGCAGACACGAAAATTGAAAAACCGTTTAGTTTCAAATGCCATGTGCGACGACTGACGGTTATTGTACAAGTTCTATAATGATTTCGTTCAATGACCGTGCAATGCGTTATAAACTCGTAAAGTAGTGACCAAATAAATAGTGGTAATTCCAGGAATAGCGGAGCTAATGGTACATAGAGCATTCCGTTAAAAAATTACCTACCGTTTATCATACCAAACAAATTGCTGTTATATTGCTAAATGCTTTAATATCTCATTTTATACATGCTTAATATGTACTATCATAACATTAGTAGATGTAAACCACTATTATTTAACGTTAATGATAATATTTTTTCTTCTTTTCAGGTAAATATCGAATCTGGAGTGAACATTTGGTGACGGTATTAATATTATAAACAGTAAAATCGCCATTTATAATTATTATTACTAGAAAATATGTTTCAAAATTATTTAGCCAACAACTAAACTTAAACTTTGAAATTCAATTTAAAATATTAATCCGTGGTTTGAGTTCATGAATATTAATTTATTGGATACAGTATTTTATACCACGATTAGAAGTAGGTAATAAATTTCTAGACATGGTTTTAGAATTTACTTTGCTTACATTTTGAAAGTTTCTTATTATGAAATTATACTTTTCATTTGTAAAAAATAATTTTAGACAAAGAACGAGTTTCTCGTGGAAATGATTAATCTCTTCAGAAATTAGGACCAACTTCAAACGCCCTTTAATACTTTGCCGACTATGATAAACGCTGTAAAGCGCGACTGAAGTGGGAAGCAAATAATCTCAAATCTAACTCGGGCAGGTATTCTGATTTTGAAGATTTATTATCGTCGTAATTGAGAAAACGAAGTAGAACCGTAGCGAGGGTAATAGGTTTATTTCCTTAACTTGCTACCAGTTGCCTTGATCCAATAGTCACTTATCCTTTTGACACTAAAAGCTCTCAATGGATTAATTAAGATTTACGTACTAGGTATTTCCCGAATTTGTTTAAATTTAAAATTAAAGCATTTATACTTTACTTCCCGGTTTAATATTCTTATCCGTACAATATACGTCTTTTGAGGTAGGTAGGTATAGTTAGTTGCTTAGTACTTAATAGGTACTGTTTTGTTTGCTCATTAAGTAACTTAAACGTCGTCCTGCTGTAAATTTTAACCAAACTGTTCGCTCAGTTAACACAGTGCTCGTAGATCAGGCTTTCTATGTCGGAGCTGGATTCAACTTATCAAAGTTTCACGGTCCCATTGTCGAGCTGCGGTGCGCCAACTACGTTACTCTGTTTTACAACTCAAATATTCATAATTCATACTTCCTTACCGCTGAATAGCGCTTTAATAAACCGCTTAATAAAAAGCAATAAAACATTTCAGCACACGAAAATGCTCCAAAACTCAAAAGTCATGCACTAGATTACTAATTTTATGTATGGAACGTTTTACTAGTATATATTAGGCTTTGAATTTTACGATCGTAGTGAGTAAGCTGTATAAAGCAAGTAGGTAGCTTGAACGAATGTAAGTTCAGATTCTCTTATCGCAAGAGGCGCGTAGCCACGAGGAGAGCACGCGGCGCGTAGTACGCGCATGCGCGCTGCAGCGCCTCCACAAGTGCCGGTGGAGTGGGTCGCGAGTACCCCCCTACCCACCTGGTAACGTACCCCGCAATATTAAAACCAGCCGTATTTCAAAGGCTCCGACGACTGTCGCTTATGCTCCTGTTCGACAGTCATGGATTCCAAATTGAATTTGGAAATTAATTCGTTGGCTTGAATACAAATTGCATTATGGTTTAATTTAAATATGAGTTCATCAATTGTAGATTGAGTTAATATTGTAAAAAAATCATGAGCGAATCTCAC
>CAJQZM010030378.1:18120-34111 GCA_907164665.1 Colias nastes | reverse complement strand
ACACCTATGTTAATCGGCGCACCGCGAGATTTCTCTCCATTAACAACAACGGTTTGTACCCTGTTCTGAAGATATGAAGCTATGAGGTCCTGAGATAAACCTTTAATACCATAAAAATTTAGTTTCCGTAATAGAGTGGTATGTTCTACACAGTCAAAAGCCTTAGAAAGGTCACAGAATATCCCTAAAGCATTCTTTGAATTTTCCCATGCTTTATATATATGTGACAAAAGAGCTATTCCAGCATCAGTAGTAGAGCGCCCCTTTGTGAAACCAAACTGTTTGGCGTGCAGTAAACCATTTGATACAAAATGACTACATAATTGGTTTAAAATTAATTTCTCGAAGACTTTGCTCAAAGTTGGTAAAATGGAAATTGGCCTATAGTTATTACAGTCTTCTTGGTCACCACTTTTAAATAAAGGAATTACTTTACTTAACTTTAATAAATCAGGGAATATACCACAGTCACAACATTGATTAAATATAAACGCTAAGTGGTTGGCAATGTTTTCTATAATATTATTTACTAAATTTACAGACATTCCCCAGAGATCACATGTTTTTTTTAAGTTTAATGTTTTAAAAGTTTTAACAATTTCCTCTGCAGTCACATGTCGCAATTCAAATAATACATTACACTCAGCAACATGGTCCCTCAAGTAGGACTCCGCAAGCGCTGATGACGAATTTAATTTTTCGGTAATACTAGCAGGGACACTACTAAAAAAATCTTCAAAAGCAAGCGCAACATCAGCACTTTTGTCAATGACCCTACCAGCATTAACAAGTTTTATGGTACTATTTGATTGGCTTTTGCCCATTTCACCATTAATAATTGCCCAAACCGTTTTAACTTTGTTATCAGAGTTGCGTATTTTATCTCTGACATACAAGCACTTGGCAGTGAAACAAACTTTTTTAAAAGTTTTTGAATAATTTCTAACATAACTAAGAAATGACATGTCTTTGTTATATTGCTTCATGCCATATAACTCATATAAAACGTTCCTGCATCTGTGTATACTAGGTGTTGCCCATTGGCTAAATGATAAATCCTTGGTAATACTTAAAGATTTAACTTTAAAGATTTTTTCAAACTCATTATGAATTAAATTAAAAAGATTTGTAAACATTTCACAAGGATTAATAAGAAAGGATTGATCATTCAGGCCAGGCAATTTATTATTAATATTATCTCTAAATTTATGAATGCCTTTTTTAGTTATAGGCCTAACATTAATTCTTTTAAATGTAGGTATGCAATCCCATTCAAAAACTACTTTCTGGCCACAGTGATCCGAAGTCAGTGTATTGAGAATATTTTTTTCTAAAAAGTTACAATCACAGTAAACATTATCAATACAAGTTGCAGAACTAGGTGTAATTCGTGTGGGTTCATCAAAAAGTTTATGTAAATTAAATGATTGAAATAAATTAACTATTCGTGTTGCCGTTTGTGTGTGTGAAATTAAATCAATATTAAAGTCTCCACATACTATAACCTTCTTTTCACTTCTGCTCAAACGCTTTAATATTTCTTCCATGACTGTCTCAAACATATTATAGTCACTGGAAGGAGGCCTATAAACGCAAACAATAATGTAACGCTCAAGTTCAACACAGGACAGTTCAATGGTGCGTTCTACAGATAGACTAACAATGTCAGTTCGTTCTTTGCATTTTACACTATTGTGTACAAAAATAAGAGAACCTCCATGAATAGCATGTTTCCTAAAGTATATACTTTTTAACTCATAATTATCAACATTTATTAACAACTGACATTGTTTAAGCCAATGTTCTGTTACACAAAAAACTTTAATACTATAATGATTTAAGAATAATTCTATTTCTAATAATTTGCTAGCCAAGCCTTGAATATTTTGATGTACAATGGAAAAAGGCTGAACGTCTGAACTCTGAACGAAAAAGGTCTGGCCAAGAACGCCAACGGCGAATAATACACAAAATAATACAATACTACTCTTGAAAATCATTTTAAATATAACTTTAGAGCTTCAGATTAAGACAAGTTTATATAGTGGCGATATACCGCACAATACAAATTTCCTTGTTGAAGTACTATGTATGAAACCGGTTTGTTTATAAAGATGCTTTTAAATAACCGTGGTGTTGCCAGCAAATAATGCATTCCCTGAATTAAAGCGGAATCGTCCATTTTTTTGTTTGTATAATAATAATTATAATTTTTTCATGTGTATTATAAATAATAAATAATTTATTTTTAATTCATAACTCTGACAAGAGAAAATTCGGACAAAAGTTAAAACTACTATAATTTGAATTTGTCACAAGGATGAAGGAATTAGATAACATACAAAAGAGTCCATACTTTTATGAAAGCCAGATGTCCTTCGCCGAAGAGCCTCAGTTAAAAGTTTAAAACATACATAGTATGATATTATAGCGTGTATGATTGAACCGAAGATGTCCCTTGTAAAATGGACTATAAAAGCTAAGTACACAATACAGAAAGCGGCGACAATCTCATTCAGTGCGACAAATTGATAACACCTTCCGGCAGACACCGCACCACAGCTATTTATTCTGCTTGACGTAGAGACACCTGTCCTAAATAGACCTGGCGATCTTTGTATTATATTCGATTTGGCGGCAATAGTTCAAAATTAGTTGAAAATTTTAGTCCCATAATTTAGTTTGTATTTTAATTAACTCGATGTATACTAATGTATTTGATTTCTGTTCGTTTTTTTTTTTATTTAACTGTACCAATAACAAAAATACCATTTACCATTTTATGTACTGGCTTAATTTAATAATTTCGATATTCCGAATTCGTGGTAGGTAGTTAAAATTAAATAGAGTCGATATCATTTAAAAACATTTTGTACATTAACAGGAAATTAAGATTATAGGAACCGAGAATTGTCAATAATGGCTATAAATAAAATAAGGAAGATCATACTCAAAATAAAGTTTGAGTTGCCATAATATTGTGAAGATAAAATTAAAACATGTAAGTATGCAGAAAGTTACTCTAAATTTATTTTCACGTAGGTACTATTAAGCCATGAGAGATATTTTTATTGGTAAATAATTCTAAGTCAGCGAAGAGTTTCTAAACTGGTATCTAATTTAGTGCCTTTGCGATCGGAGCAGCTCGCTTTGACTCTGCGTTAAATTTGCAACAATCCGAAATCAGGCGGAAAACTATCTTACTAAGTACGAACTAAATGAAGGAGAACTTTCTGACAGTATATTGCAGCATCGGTCCAAAGACGTCTTCGTATGGCGTCGAAGGATCCCAAGTTAATATTTTCAAATAATTAAAGTTCTTGAAGTTTAATAAACCTTCTTATGCTTTTTAAATAGGTACGCTGTAACGTTGTTGTTCCTAAATACAAATCAATCAAAATCTGTATTGTTATAATTCGTAATATTAGATATATCATCATCATTTATCACCAGGAAATTAGTGATCATTTTGAAATAGTAGATAGTTAAAAAGAAAGTTAATGAACAAATTCAAATTATGAAAATAATTAATAACAGAATATTATTGTAAGTTACTGTACAACTCACGCCATCTATGGAACATTTTAACAACAATAAGGAGTAGGTATATGTACTAGATTACAATGCCTAAACTAGTCCTTTACTACGAACGCCATCTCTCAGAGAGATATTGTACTTTTTACAAGTCCCGGTTAAAACATTATATTAATAAGTAATACTGATTAATATTATTACTTTCAGTATAAAATCAACCTTTATTATTATCATCCCCTCATGGGTTCACGGAACCGTGTAAATATTTTTTATAAAGTCCAGTATGGTCAATCTATTGTTTTGATGTCTTTAAATTATAATATACCCGTAGAACATAATATTATTATTCCTCAAATTTAAATGACTATCATCCTATCCTATCCTACTAATCCTACTATCCTACTATCATATTATAAATGCGAAAGTTTCTGAGGATGGACGTATGTATATGTATGAATATTTGTTAGGTACTCTTTCACGCAAATACTACTGAAACGATTACAATGAAATTTAGCACACATATATAGGGTAACTTGGTTTAACACATAGGATAGATTATCTCGGAAATCCAACGGGGACGGGAACTATGCGGGTTGTTTTTGGAAAACGCGGGTGAAGCCGCGGGCGGAAAGCTTGTAAAGCAAAATTTTTCTCAAACAATTTTAAGGTGTCAAAAAATAATGGGATAGCATGAAAAGTGTGTAGGTTAGGTCACATTAATATGGAAACGTGATGATTTCCTCGGAAACCCATGCGAGATCCCGGTCGTTTGTTAAGCTCTCGAATTATGTGGCGCCCGAGGGAGCTCTCGGGAACAACACAAAACAAATTTTACTTTTTCGCTCAGAAATTTACTTTCTATCTGCCTGCCTGGGTAATCCGGGTAAATTATAGTCTTCCTTAATAAATTGCCGTCTAGATTTTCGATGCAAATTTTAATTATGGTTTTAATTTTTTGCGTCAAGTAAGTACCTAATGTGTTTATGAGTAAAATAATAATGATTATTAAATATACATTATTGCTAAAATCCTTGTTCTAATAAAAAATGGTGTACTGTGTGTATGTATTACCCAAATGAAGTTAACATAAAATAAAAGAGGAATAACAATTATTAGTTCTATATCTTTCTAAAAACCCGTCAATAGTTTGATGACCATACATAAATAAATATACCTACAAATATTTTGGCAAAAGTGAAAATGTTTTCCACTGTATTTCCACAACAAGTGGGGATAAAATCATCGATAAGTTAGATAAACACGGGCGTAAACAATAGCAGGATATAAAGTTAGGTTGCGGCCGTGTCACGGCGGACTAACACAAATAGCTCAATTAAACAGGGCCGTTATGCCCAGAACATCCCTCCGACAACAAATGGTGTAGTCATCTGTTCACGGGCAGGTACTGTGTCGCGTTAAAACTCGACGCTCGCGCTTTATTTTTAAGCCTACATTTCCAACATTGTATACGCTTATAAGATGTAAAGAATAGAGTAGGAGGTTCATTGATTCCATTTATTATGAGACTATATTACAATAATTCAGTCAATTTAATACGTTTAAGAAGTGCGTTTGTAGTTACTTGGGTTATTTTTAACAGTATGACAAATAAAATGGTTTATTTAACATTGACTAAAGGTACAAAAGTCAGATTTAGAGTATTCCAAAAGAGGTTTGCTCATTTAAATCAAACCCTCTATTCTATTCAGGGAACAAACAGCACAAGTAAGACTCTCGAAACTTCGAAGCAATACGGCCGCTTGCTTAATTGGCTAGAGTTTTCCCTTAATATTTACAACTTTTAAGCAAATGCAGTTGAAATGCATTCGAGAGTTTCGTAATACACTCGCTTTAGCTTTGGTAGGTTTTTCTTGACCAATTTGAATCGAGTTCCGTTTTGAATTGGATTTAATTAAAGTCGCTACCGAGTTCTTAAGTTAAAGAAGGTACGTCTTTTACAATATCACATAGGAAGTTTAATATTTTTATTTTATACTCACACGTTGAAAATAAAAGTATGTATGTTAGAGCGTGGTTGTATTACGTAATTAAATACTGATATAATATTTCTTAGACATCTTGACTCGACCAAAGTCAGTACAAGAATGACTCGCAACTGCAGACGACCGTTATTTATAGGATGATCAAAACAACTATTCGAGTGGTGTGACTGTGTGAGTCAGCGCAGGTGTTATTTGTGTTGTTTTGATCGTTATTTTGAATATGACATGTAATATTATTATTATTTGATAATTAAATGATTATTAATACTTTTATCCATTTAATTATTATTGAAATAATTAATTAAGTTAATCAATTGATTTACTTTTAAAATATAATTTTATCGTTAAATTAAACGCGCTAACATGTATAATGGGGTGAATAATGAATATCTAAAAATGTGTCGCAGAATAACTGAGTAATTATTTTTAGTAACTGCACTTGCACTTGTATTAAGACGTAGCCTAGATTGATATTTATATATATTTATATATATTATCCAAAATGATTTAATCTGGAGTTAGCCTTAGCGAGCAACGTGCATTAAAAAAAAGATTGAAACTTTATAAATTTCATATTTCGAATGAGAGCTTTTGAAATAAATACCCTCATATGTGCTACAAATACAGAACTACAAATTAATAAATAAAAGAGAAAAGAGAGTCGCTACTCAAAACTGTTTCTAGTGTTTTCGTGTTGCTAGGAAACCCATTGGCGTTGCTAGGGAACGTTGAGTTATAAATTTGTTTGAAGTTACTCTAGGAATAACGAGAACTTGTTGATACAAACTAAAAGCTCTAATGAGGATTTTCCTGGTCTCTTTCTAGTTTAGATAATTAAAGCACTTACGTAATTATATGAAGTGTATGAAGATCAAAGTTTTATATTGCGCTTGAAATTAAAAATTAAAAACAATTATGTATTAGCTAAGTGTATTAGAATATTATGTAAATAAATAAATATGTATGTACTGTAAGAAACTTACAAATTTTTAACTAATATAAAATACAGTGCCTCCGTTTTATAATTGTAGATTATCTTTTTGTATCACTTATGTATTAATATCTCCAGACGAAAAGAAAAAGCTCTTTCTCAAAATTAAAGTCTTCAATTTTAATTTTTCATGTTTCTTTTAATGTTCCTATTTGCATATCGCGCTTTTTTTAAACCCACAAATGTACTCATCCGTATAGAGAAAGGATAGTCGATAATTGAAATACATATCATATACGAATAGCTTAAAATTGAGCTCAGAATTTTGCTTATAATTAAATCATCAAAGCAAGTGATATCTTACAGCGATGTTTATCATTCCTCGAGACACGGTATACATGTAACTTCTTAGATGTAAATTTCGTAATATCAAAGTATTCGCCTTGTTTTGTGTTAAATAATTTAATATACAACAGGCATTTAGTGTATGTCTCATAATATTAATCAATATGCTTGTGCTCGAATATGTTGTAATTAAATTTGCACAACGAATGCCATTATTATGAAACGTCTGATTTGTTTATGTCAACATAATAAAATAGAGTTTATATACGGGTAAATGTCGTTGGAATTCACGAGCGTTGATAGAATTTTCAGTAGGGTTGATGGAAAAAACAATTCGCGCGAAGGGTTTTCCGATGCAACATTTGAGAAACAATATCTTCTTCAATGTCTCAGTCTATCGCCCAGGAGTCAATGACGGGCTTTGGAAAAGTGTCACGTAATATGTAAATCGTTCAGGTCGCGATGTGTCCCGACTGTCAAAAACAACCGCTCTCCGAGAGATCTTGGAACGATTTTTCTCAATGATGTCGTTTCTTCAAATCAAACGAATTATTTCTTCAACATGAATTATTTAATGGTATAAGGAATTACGTTATTTAAATAAAAATGAAATAATCATAGAAATTTAATTAGTATTCAATAAAACTTTTTATAGAATTTAATTAGAAACTGTAGGTAACTAGGTACTTTCAAATACAAACCCACGTAATTTAATTATAAATTCAGTGATCAAAATGAAAACTGAGTTAAAAATTACACTGTCGTTTAAACTTTAAACCATAACAATGTCATATTTATCCTTCATCAGTATTTAATAACTGCAGGAAAACTTTTATGTTAACGGTTAAAAACAAATATTTAATTGTGTTATTTTAAATATTACTATAATATTGTTTAAACATTTTGCGTAATTGCGGTTTGCAAATTGCGTAATTCTGATAAAGGTTATTATTACTACATACATAATTCTATTTAATTTGTTATTTGCGTTGTACTTTAAATTTTAAATCCATATTACAAAAAATCTATATGTATTTATAACAATTTATTCCAGTTGAATAAATTTCACGGCAAGGATAGCGCATCAAATACAATTTTTTGCAGGACATTTAATTTCGACATGAACCCTATTTAATGCTCACAGAGATTGATCCAATATAACGAAATGGCTATTAGATCCAAGCAGGTATTAAAAGAACCGCTTAATGGTAAAACAATATAGCGTTGCCCCGACGTGATGCCTTTGTTTAAATAAGAGCCCTCGCCCACGGCGACTTTTTGTAGCGATGTTGTCGCGCGTTTCGCAGATTCTCGACAGCATCGCTACTAACGCGCGTTAGTCGCATTTGCAACGCGCTACAGAAGCGATGCCAACGCGCTACTAACGCACTACAGCATCGCGACTGTATCGATGCAAACGCGCGACCGTGTCGGACGACATCGGGGAAAGAATGGAGGGAGGGTGGCGCGTGAGTGGAGATGGACAACCGAGCATCAGTGCAAGACATGTCGAGCTCGAGAGTGCTATTGTCCGTCACGTATGCAAAATGGAGTCGTTCGACACAGAAACATTTATTACGGCAATTGAAAATCGTCCTGTAATATGGGACTCGCGCCTTCCTGAGTATTCGAATAAGGTTGCAAAAAGAAAGGCATGGGAAGAGATAAATCAAATATTTGATTCAGAATTTGGAGAAAAAACAATTAAAGAAAAGAATGCTTGCGGTAAGTTATTCAATTTAATTAAATGAAAATATTTTATCATTATACCTACATGTAGTATTTTTCTAGTAAGGTAAATACTCGTAACATTGGCGACTTCAAAACAATAGGTCATCTGTTGTTAATTGATTTTAAATTTTTTAGTTTATTTTTTTTATCACGAATCATGAATTAGATTACATTATGGTTGGATTATTTCAAATCTTTGAATCTTGCCACGGTACAGAACCTTCACCGGTGAAATAATCAGTATAAATGTCTCGGACTGCAGTACCACTTAGTTCTGATCTTCGTCTTTCAATTAAATGTAAGTTATCACTGGCAGGTGGATCTTGGAACCCAACTATACTCAAAGTATGATCAAACTTGTATCCATCTCGCTTACGTATGAAATTGTGCAATACGCAACACGCTTTAACAATATTCGTAGCAAAATCAATATTAACGTTTATGGGCCGGTTGAAAATTTTAAATTTGTTACTCAATATACCAAACGTACATTCAATATAACGCCTTGCGCGCGTCAAGCGGTAATTGTATATTCTCTTATTTCGTGGTAAGTGTTTACCAGCGTATGGTCTTTGCAAGTGTTGTGATAAGGCAAATCCTTCATCACCAATAAACGAAAAAGGTATAGGTATCCCATTGTTAGATATAGGTCTTGGTTGAGGAATATTATAATTTCCTTGTCGAATCTTTTTTACCCATTCGCTGCTATCATGTATTGTTGAATCTGAGCTCTTTCCATAGCATCCGACATCTATATCTATGAAATTGTAATTAGCGTCACATATTGCTAGCAACACTATAGAAAAAAAATGTTTATAATTGTAATATTCTGAGCCGGTATGACATGGTTTTATTATTCTTATATGTTTTCCATCTATTGCTCCAATTACGTTAGGAAAATTAGCATGTTTCATAAATCCTTTGGCGGTTTTTAAGTGTGATTCTTCAGTAGGTTCTGGCATGGAGATGTCTTTTAGCTTATTCCATATTACTTCCACAGTTTCCTTAACAATTCTACGTGCAGTAGTATGTCCACATTTAAAATCCAAATGAAGATCTGTGAAATTATATCCAGTTGCTAAGTACCTGTAAAAAAATGAAAAAATAAAATAAATTAACTTGTATTTCTTTTTTCAGCTATTGAACTACAGAAAAAATGGAAAAGTTTAAAAGATTCCTACAACAGAGAACGGCTAAAGGAAAAAAACTGTCCCAGTGGGTCCGGGGCTAAACCAAGAAAACAATATGTTTACTATAAACTATTGTCATTTTTAAAACCTTCTACTGAAATAAGACCGCCAAGTCGATCTACAGATGCTGAGGAATACGACACCGAAGCTAGTTTGGAATCTTTTGTTATTCCAAATTCAAAGAAGCTTAAAAGAAGTGATGGCGTTGACGATGCACAACATAAGTTATTCGAAGTTTTAACTGAGAAATTGAACAATGTTACGCCCACCATTCAACATCCAGATCAACATTTTCTACTTTCGCTTTTTCCACATTTTAATTCCATAAAGGAAGAATATAAACTCGATGCGAAAGCAGAAATGATAAATTTGCTTCGAAAATATAATAGTATGGCACAACCATCTGCATACAACAGTCACTATGGATATCAGTCTGGATACCAAAGCTACAACACAACACCTGCTGGTACAAGTACTGAAAGTAGCGTGTCGCAACTAATAAATAGTTACCACACACCGCCTACGCCTGCTGGTGCCAATGCCAATACTGCAGGTAGTTCATCGCAACAAAATAATAATGAATATAATTTTAGTAATGATGATTCTACACAAGATTCTGATATTATAACAAACCTATATTCACCGTAAAATAAAAAATAAGAGATTACAAACATTTTATTATGATTAATCTTGAATTAATCCTGCCGATTTTAGTTTAACTTTTTTTTTTTTTTTTTTTAAGTGGGGAAATCTTACCTAAGATACCCACGGCTCCCGGGGAAGGAGCCGTGGGTTATGTCGGATTCCTACCGACTAAAACCCCACTGTGTACCAACGCGCTGCTTTAGACGGGATGCGGGGACACTATCGCAATCTTCCGCATGTCCCGCCCAGCAGTTGCCCGTTTCCAGGCCCTCCGCGAATTGCCTGTTTCCAGGCCCTCCACCAAATTACCCACCACGAGGCGGCGCAAGCTGGAACACGAGCTCACGCCACCCACTCGCCGACGATGGATTGTTCCCCGTTCCATCATCGGCGTTCCCCAAACCCCCGACCCCAGCACCGACCGGCCGGAGGGCGCGCGCCGAAAGGCCCTACGAAACGTGTTTCACGCGTCGAAGGACCCTCCGGCGCACTTTTATAGAGGTTTCCCTCGCAGCCCCCACCTCACACCAGAGGTGGCGGCCCTCGGTCCGGCCCCACGGACCGGATTACGAGTTGGCAGACGGCTGTCGCAGGACAGCCGCCGCCCCACACCCACCTACAGGAGTCACCGCATGTCACCAAAGTGACGTGTCGGGATCCCGCCCCCTGCTTTGTTGGTAGTCAGACTACCAACAAACACAACACGCGCGGCCTCTGGCCGCCATCCGCCGCCGCAAAAGCGCGGCCCCCTGCCAGTCAGTCGGAACGAGTCCCAAACGAGCCCCGATCGACCTTCCAACCTCATTTTTTCCCAGCCAAATCGCCAGGCCGCGACCGCTGGCCGCCATCCATCGCCGTACCGCAACGGCACCTGAGCCAAACCTGGCCCCCCGGAGGACCCTAGCTAGCTAGCCGGCCATCCAGCCAGCCAGCCAGCCAGCCGGACAACCAGCCGGTGACAACAAGCCAGCCAGCCGCCGCCCAAAGCAGCCGGCCAGCCAACCGGTGGAGCAGCCGGTTTCAGCCAGCCTGCGAGGCAGCCAGTGTGACCAGCCGGTTCCAGCCAGCTCGGCCAGCCGGCCTTCAAGCCAGCCAGCCAGCTATATGGATCCCTGGCCGTCGAGCCAATCGAGTCGTCAGACGACAGACCGGCCGTTCAGCCCCTCCGCGTCCAATTAGCTTCACCCAGAGTACACAGTGCACTCCGAGCTACTGAGCCCCCCGGCCACGACAAGGCTTGGAACTGATGGGGGGGATTTTAGTTTAACTTACACTAACTTAAGTATTTGTCATTTGTGCAAAAACTATTAAAATAGCATTAACATAATATTTGGTTTTTCTTACCTTAAGGTTATTGTTAGTCGTTCTTCAGCTGATATACATTGTCTCATCACTGTATTTCTGCGTGTCAACTCTGGTTTTACAATGGAAAGCAATTCATAATACGTTGAACGTGACATTCTATAACAACTTCTGAATTTATCCTCATAGTTTTTTAGTACTTTAAACGTTGTTACATAATGTCCACTATGTAATCTCTCTTTATTAAAAGGGTGCATCCAATATTGACGCTTCTTTCGTTGCCGACGCTTCGGCTGATTACGTAAAAGCAGCAGCAAAGACAACGTGACTAATGTTGCCTCAAAGGAGTCCATCTTGCCACTGTGTCACGTTTGCATCGCGACAGAAGTGCGACGGTATCGCGTTTGCATCGCGACTGAATCGTGGTTACGTGGGCGAGGGCACACAGCTAGCGACCGCATCGCGACTGTATCGATGCGAACGCGCGAAAGCATCGCTACAAAAAGTCGCCGTGGGCGAGGGCTCTAAGCAACGTGTCACCGGCGGTGACGCTCTCAAAATATTACAACGCCTGTTAGCATAATAAAAGAGCATCGCTACAGGCGGCGCATTATTGCATTAACGAGGTGCAGGCGAAATGAAATGGCATCCGCATATTTCATCTAACATGTACTACCTTCAAAATTGTCTGTTTTTTGTGCTTAGTTTGTGAGCTTGCAGAGAATTGATTCCGTCTTAGTTGTTGATGATAAGACAGCTTCATTGTAGATCAGAAAGAGATCACGGATTTCGATCAAATAATGTTTACATATTTATATTTAAAATTTGTAACACCACTATCGTGAGAGACGATCTTTACTCACCAGCAAGTACCTTAATAGAAATGAAATGAAAAATACTTGATTGTCATTGTGTTTACGGAATTAAACAAGGAGGTTAACTTATGTACAATAGCACTAGCGCTTTAATAAATACCATACGTATTTAAACCGTACTGAAGAACATTAAACGTTATATTATGCAGTGTAGAGTAACAATAACTCTTGAGAAGAATGGAACGAACAGCGACTGTTGAGTAACATTTACAACTTTCATTTCTGATTCCCGCTTAACACAACGTTAGTAGTCCAGCAGCGTCGCAGCAATACTATTTTCTCATAGACGCCAACGAGATTGAACAGGAGTAAGGCGATCATAACTCACACTTAAATATAGCCCGAGGTGTAATCTCGAGCGTGGATGCGCAATAATCCCAGCCGTCCATTCTATCAGTTAAGCCTGTTACTTTTATGCCATTATTCTCAATTCTCATTCCTTGGAGAAAAATGACAAGAGACCGCCTGTATTCGGGCAACTTTCTTACATTTCCAGCCACATATGGTTTAGAGTTTAGTCGTATATATTTCAAATAAAGCTATCAAATGTTATAAAATAAAAATATCCACTAGTTCAATCCATACTAATATTATAAATGCGAAAGTAACTCTGTCTGTCTGTCTGTTACTCAATCACGCCTTAACTACTGAAGCAATTTGCATGAAATTTGGTATAGAGATATTTTGATACCCGAGAAAGGACATAGGCTACTTTTTACCCCGGCAATCCCACGGGAACGGGAACTATGCGGGTTTTTCTTTGACTGCGCGGGCGAAGCTGCGGGTGGAAAGCTAGTATGAAATAAATGAAACAAAATTCGTTCAATACCGTCCCCTATTCAATTAAAAGAAATTCTATATTTATATATTTTCTATTCACATTTTCAGGTAATGAAAAATACTTCAATATGCGCCGAACTAAAATGTGAAAGGATAAAGCTTTATTGGAAATAATTTAAATACTTGATGTACAGGATGGCGAAACTGATATAGGAAAATTCTAAAAGCTTACAACGTTGTCAAAGCTCTTCAGTCAATTTGCTCCGTCAAGAAGTTCCTTTTAAAGTTTGCTCTTAGGCAGTGTAAGGGCATTTACATGTTATTGAATTTTTAGACCTCCATTATCTTGATCCCGATATGGGACACCTTTCTTTGCCTTTTACCTTTATGCCTTAGTTTCTATGTAAAAATACAGTCAACAAACTAAGGGATTGCACGTTCAAAACCAAATTTGCTTTACTGTTGCTTATAAAACTATCATAAGTAGTATCTATTTGTTAGTATAATTTTTATTTTTTAATAATTTACCCTTGTACATTGAGTATAAATCATTCATCATAAAACTGTGGAAGATTTGCGGTATAATTCCTAAATTAAAATATATATACATAGTAGATTCATCCACGCAGCTAACAGCACATTCAATTTAGATTCGTGCATAATGCATGCGGTCGGCAAGCACGAGCCTAGGGAACATTTGCCGTATCTAATTACGCATTATGCTTTGCCATGTAGACGGGCACGTCTACCGATGATGAATATTAGATCGTGGGCCAACTTACACCAGCCTCTGTATTGGAGCCAATGCGCTCTCCGTAATTGCTTTGTTCGACGGCATAATGCGACGGACGAGTGTGATCCTCTGAATTGACAAGCGCTTCGTTAAATATGATTGAACTATTATTTAAATGGTCTGTTACCGAACAAGAGGAAGTAGGGAGTTGCGGAAACTACGTTAAAATACGAGGATTGCAAGGATTTTTATTAATTTAAAAAAATTATGGAACTAAATCATTAACCATTGTTTTATCAAGCGTTATTTAACATGTTATTAAGAGGTTTTAAATAATAATTTAGTATTTGCTAAAAGTTTTCCTTAATAAGTGTACAATGTCATGCAAATTATTGATGACCGGTATTATACTTATGCTTGGTCTTTTCACCTTCACCTTCATTGTGATCATCAAATACTGCACTCTGCATACACAAATGTTGACAGATCGATTTGTACGATCAATTAACTTTAGCTTACCTGTCTTGTGTGCATAAAGGTTTACTTAATCCATGATCGGGGCAGGCTATACTAAATTTTATCTGGATGTTGATTAGATTAAGATCGTTTTACAAAAAAAGAGCAGCGTGAAACAAGCCATTTCATTTTATAATGTAAAAGCATTAGAAACGTCGAAATATATCAACGGGAAATGTAGGAGCCCGTATCTCGTACGTGCCGATCTGGTCACTGTGATTTGTTCCTACTCAGGGTGCATTAAACCTTTTCGTCGCTATCGAACCGAGAACTAGATGCTTGTGAACGTATCAAATGGCAGACTAAGATAATGCTGATTAGGTATGTGCTTCTACTGTGAGTTTTTCTCGTAATGTACTTTGATGTGTTTTCAAAAAATTATCATTTTAGACAAACTCAAAAAAAGCAAAATAGATTCATGTATAGATAGCATTTATAGGAAAAAATGTAAATTTCAGAAATAAAGTCAAGCAGATTCTCTAGTGAAATCAGCTTTAAGGCCCACACTTATAAGTATAACTATTTTGTTGCTATTTATTGATGCACAATGGAATGATTCTGTGTCCTGCTAACCCTCTTAGAAAGATTTCATTATAAATTAAAATTACACACATCAAATCAAAATATATTGTCCCATTAAACTTATATAGGGATAACTAAAATTGCTAGAGCTTTTTAATATGTAGCTGACACTCATCCAGAGCACATGATTCGCAAAGTACAAAGTTAATAGGAAAACATTGTTTTGTGCTCTGATTAAAAATGGCCTGTCGAGAGTGTGGTTACAAAAATTAACATGACCAAAGCGTTTCTGGAGCGTGCACATGATTGTTGTGACACGAAAAGGGTAACCTATTAAAAACTCGAATTTCTATTATCCGAATCTTAAAATCCCGAAAACGGTTGTTAGAACTTTTAAAAGACAGATGTAATGAATGACAACTTTTTAAAATTCCTTTTTTAATTTCCCAGATGAATCAATTTCCAGATACACCAAAACCAGATTTTTAAAAAGTATTTTTTTGTTTCCCGTATTCTCATAATCCAGATATAGTTATACCAGATTCTCAGAATACTTTTTTTTGTTTCCCATCGTACCATTTTCCAAATAAACTATTACCAAATTTTCATAATCTTTTTATTTGGTTCCCATATAATCGTATAGCAGATAAACTATTGCCAGATTTTCATAATCTCTTTATTTGGTTCCCATACAATCGTGATTATACCTTTACTATTGCCTGAAAATAAACATTACCAGTAAGTAAATTGTTTTACTTGCCCATTACAGAAAGTGTCAAATTCGACTCAGTAGGTTAGGTTAGGTTTGAACTGCGACCCTCACGCACGAGCCGAGCGAGCGAAGCGAGCGTGCCGCGGCAGCGGCCGGCGAGTGCCAGAACCGA
>CAJQZM010030378.1:0-18110 GCA_907164665.1 Colias nastes | reverse complement strand
CCGCGGCAGCGGCCGGCGAGTGCCAGAACCGACTCGCTATTGTTTTATTTGCCCAACAGAAAGGATTAAGTGTTAAAATCTATTCAGTAGGTTAGGTTAGGTTCGTGCTGCGACCAGTGGCGGCTCGTCCTAAGGAGCGCTGGTGCAGTGAACTCCCATAAATAATTATAATACATTTAATAATTAATATCACTATTTAAAATCTATCGTAAAAAACTCCAATACTAATATCAATAAAATAAGTACCTTACAAATAAAATACATCATTACATAAACTATTGTTCATTTCATAAGTAACGCGCGAAACGGAGCTTACGGAGCGCTCTCGATTGCGTTCCTATGAAACAAGATTCAGTACATTGCCTAAATACGAAATCCAGTAAGAGTGAAAGAGAAATTTCGCCACAGTCCTGCGCGTGAAACAAAAGATTTACTATGGAAAAATAGCCATTTTCGGAGCGCTGCTCACACGCGACGTTGCCGACGCGACGCGGCCGCATCGCATGATAGCAGCAATTGCGCGCGACGTTGTCACTTCTATATTATAAACAAACACTAGGTATCCGTATGAGTACGCTCGCGAATGCAAATTCGGGGATTTTCTAATTATTATTAATTGATAAGCATTGAATTTGTTTTGAAATAGCCTGTACTTTATAATTTTTAGTGTTTAAATAGACATTTATAATGTGGTGCTCATTTTTTTTGTAATAAATTATCCCGCTTACGCTATTGTATTTTCGTTGTTTTATTTCAAGTGAACTCCCATACAATTTTGTCACGAGCCACCTCTGGCTGCGACCCCCTGGAAGGATTTCGTTTTTCTGGATATCGTTTATTTGAATTTCAAAAATCTGGACATTGTTTGTCTGGATATCAATCAACTGTATTTCAAAAATTTGTGTTTTAAAAATCTGGCTTTCGTGCATATGGATTACGGTCTTCTGGATTTTGTGCATTTAGATTTCGTATGTCTGGAACTCATTCGTCTGGATTGTAAAACGTCGTACAAATGAAGAAATGGGCAAATGAAATTCGGAGTTGCGATTATATGGCAAACAAAACTTCGAAATTTTAAAATTCGGGGTTATGAAAAAATGTCCAAACGTTTTCGGGATTATGATATTCGGAATATTAAAATTCGAGATTAAGATAGGTAACCCACGAAAAGAGGTGGATTTCAAAGAGTTACTCAAAAACATTTTAAAAGCCTACCTTTGACTCCTTTGTGTCCGGTAGAGGTTTGAAACTAAAAATATGATTAAGTACTTAAAATGCGAATAAAAAGAATGTGTGTACCTTCGTTAAATATGAGATATAAAACAGTAAAAGCTCATTAATGTTTCTAATTTCCTTTGGAGTATGTTAGTGGTAGATACTTATATGAATTTGAAACAAAAGTGAAATACATAAAAATAAATTAAGCATTACGTACTTTCAGTACGAAAATGAAGATCTTATTCAGTAAGAAAATGGAGATTTTATAAAAAGTCTGAAGTAACCTTTCCTTTTATGTAAACGAAACTTTACACTAGAGGTTATTTTTGATCACGTTCTTTTTCCTTTGTTCACCTTTAACAAGCAAAGTAAAATCTCTAGTTATTCCTGATAAGAAACAAAATGATCAATTCAGCGAATTAGGTACTTAGGTATAATAATTATGCTACAAAAAACGAATTTAATTCTTAGACAACAAACTTTACGTAACATTAGTGAAATTGATTCTAATAAATTATGTTTTATTTAATGTGCTAATAATATCTGGAGCAATATCACACAATTCTTAGGATTTAAACAAAAAAAAATAATAACAATGACTCCCTATTTTATTTTAGTATCTACGCAAACATAACACTGAATTGGGTACGTTGATTTAGAAAATAAATTGATATTCAACACAAATTCCAATGACAAATGATCACGTAACTTTCAATGATCTAAGGATGGATATGATAAAACTATTTCCACTGATACACAAATAATTCATTGAAACAGCACATACATATAACCTTAACTATTTACAGGCGGAACATAATTTTCTTAATAATCATGATAAAGCAACAAAATAGCAATTTGCTAGACCATAAAAATAATTGAGTTCAAACTACGTTTAGGCAATAAAAAGCGTGAAAGCAGGCCCAATAACCTTTAGTGGGTGGACGTGGGAAACGCAGCACCTGTTAAGTAGGAAATAGAGAAAGGAGATATTAGGTACCCACATCATTGAGCCGAATGGCTGTTTGAGGACTTCGTTATATTACTATACGTGATTGACACTTTTTGACGTACAAATAAGCTATTATTATTCAATTAAATCCGGTGTAATAGTAGGTATAATAAATAATAACAGGAATTGGTAAGTTTCTTGTTGAAAACTTGTAGTCTTAGTTGCCTAATTAAAATCCCATTTAACGGGGCCCTAATCTCGTGTGCTAATCAGCTAGTCTATAAAAAGGTTAAGAATTAAAAGAGAAAGATAGATTTATAATAAAAAAAAAAAACATAAATTAAAAATATAAACCATCGGCTGCTTTTAAGCTTTTTATTGTCGTTTTATAGAGCATAATGCGGCTCCTGCAGTTTCCGCCACATTCATATAAATCAATTGAGTACGCACCGTGAGCTACATTCATTCATTTCCAACAAAAAACCCTCAGCTAACATGTGCGGAATATATGTTCAGCATACAGTAATCCAGAGTAAATTCTCTAAAAATTACAATATTTTATTGTGCGAGCGAAAAATCGCAACTTCATCACAGTGTAGTCTCTGGAAAATGAAGACTAGTGTTAAGGGCATCTTTACTGCTCACCAGGGAGTGGAGTAACCGTAAGTTATGACGGCATTTTCTGCTCCCTTATGAGGAAATACGACAGTTTCTACAAAGAGATCCTTTGGTCGAGTCTATGATTGCCTGGAGCTAATAAGCTTGCGGCTAGTTGAGTTCGTGAAGCTATCAATCACTCTATTTGCGTACTTATGTAGGTTGAAACTTATTTTGTACGCACTGAATGTAATTATGGATACATATATTTTTTATGAGCTCGATAGAGTAAGGACAAAAATATAATAATTTGCTTTTTTGCATCAAAATTCCATTTTTTAAGGTCATTAAGTATGCTATAGCATATCTAGCTTTAGAAATAGTAGCGGGAGTGTAAAACTTTGACAAAAGACATTTATTTGTATAGATTGAGTTTATGAGATGATATTGCTATACCTTAATATTTGCGGACAAATATTGTTTGTTAATAAAGTAAGAATTTATGTATGTACATAGTAAAATTATTTGTTCTAGAATGGCAAGCATCACTAAAGACCGGTATGTTGAGTAAGAAAGATAAACATCACTAAACGTATTTCCAGAAGCTACGAGAATTGAGTTTTCCGACGAAAAAAACGAAACAGTTTTATTTAAACGACTGATTTGAGAGCAAACACCTGTCGGAGACTGAATCAGCAATTCCTCACTAAAATATAATATTTTATAATAACTTTTAAATAAAAGAAAGAAGTAGTTGTAGAATTTGTTTCCGCTTGTAATTGATATAAAATACAACAAAATATTATTAAGACATTTGACTTAATTTACATGTTCCTTTTAAAGTTATTAGCATGTCTAAATAGATTTTCTAACAGAAGACAACTTAATCTTAAAGAAATACTTAAAAAATATAGCAAAATAAACCCCTAACATCTGCCTCACGTAAGCGTTTAAGATTTTAATTTTAAATGTCAACGTCGTTAAAGTAAAATGCCATAAAATATGTGAGTCGGCGCAAGAAATATTTCGGGCCCGGGGCACGAAGTTAATTAGCGTGTTTTCTTTGATTACAGTCATCAGTGCACCGGGTGCTTGGAACAGCGTCTCGGCTCAGGTGACTCGACGCGACGTTATAACTAAATTAGATCGTTTCCTTTCCTTCAATAAAAATAGCGATAAACTTAATTGTAAGCTGTAAGGTCGCCGGCGCCGCGTGGTATCAACATGTGCTGGGAATTGATTTTTATAATTTTATCACGGGTAATGTTCCAAAAGATGCAAAAGGGTGAGCTTATTTGCACTAGGTGAAAATCGTATGTATATTGGTAAATATTATATTTATTAATTTATTTTGTTTACTACTTAATTAATTAGTAATTACTACTCATTTAATTTTTAAGAAAAAATTTCATTGTGTATTTAGCTCTACTAGGTATTAAACAGTGTAAAGAAAAGAAGACATTTATTTTAGGACTTCTAACATAGTTATTTAAATTCGTGGAAAACAACGACAAAAAATAAAATATATGGAATTTTAGCTATTTCTCTACGTTAATACCTATCAAAAAAGCAATATTATTTCGATTCACAGATATTTAGGATTATAAATACAAATTACACCTCATCGTACATAATTTCCCAAAATCTCAACAATAGATTACATTTCGGCCTACTTTATATTCAAATCCACAGCTTATTATTATAAATTACGAACAAGAGTTTTAAATTCTGTATATTTACTTGTACTACGCGTTCAATTTTCACCAGGTTGTTTGATAAATACGTAACTTAATAAACGCGTCTAGTAAAATAATGCTTTTCATCTCCTCTTGTCGACGTAACAAATTACTTCATTTTTAGCGCGAACGCATTAAGTTTAAAATTTATCACCTGTGTATAGGCCTTTTGTATACTCGCTTTTATCACTTTATCCTTGTTCGAGGACTTTGCCTGGGTACAAATCAAGTCAAATGTTCAGGTTGTTTTACAGTATAATATTGTAACATGTATTGGGCTTTTGGTGTTTTTCAGATCCATCATTTGCATAATGACCGATAAGTGATGAAGTATTTTTATATTATTTAGGGCTGATTTTTCAATCCTTGGTTAAAACTTATTCGTCGAATAATGTATAAAACTACCATTTTAAAAACGTATTCTAATTGCCCGTATTTGACAGTTTACGTGATATTTTAATATTATCGTGTAATACTTTATTGGACGGATAAGTTTTATCCAAGCATTGAAAAATCGGCCCTTAAATAAATTAAAATAAATAGTAGATACTCCGTTACTTGACATTTTAATTAAGTTTCAAGTAAAAAAATTTGATAAACACAAAATTTTTGTAAATTTTAATCCTAAAGATTGGTTTTATCTTTTTCACTACTTCGTGACAGATGAGGAAGGCTGGTTCAACTAAGATAATTAACACGTTTCTTTTCCACCGGCTCCGTAACAAAACTTTATTAATACCGGCGACGGCTTAGGCTTTGAGAGTAACAAACTTTTCTAATGAAGTCCCTCTGTGGAATAACTATGAAGTACTTTTAATTTGTTTATTTTGTTTATGTCAAATCAAAGACTACGAGTAATATAATTTAATTGGTTAAGTATCTTCCTTAAAGAAGCTTCAAAAGTTTGAATAAAAATCTGAAGACTGCAGCTGGGTACACATTACTTAAAGATAGGACGATAGGAGTGAAATTACGATTAGTAATTAGCACATCAAGTTTGAACAAAGGAAGAATTTCCAAGCAACAGAGCTGTCAGTGATTTGAGATGTCAAGCATAGTGAGGGTGTCAAAATCTGAGCAAATGTGTTTATGCAAATTACTAACTCCATTAACACTGCCTTCACAGCGACAGGCACGTGTTTGTTGTATAAATATCACATAGTACAGATATTAAAATGTAATATGCATGGTATCAATTAACGTGATGTAGGGACCACTGGGAATTCTGTCATTTTGGGCGTTTAAAAAGTTACAAAGTTTGGCTTGTGTTTGTGTTTTGGGTTAAATGATAATGAAATTATTTTCAGGTAGCAAATAGCACCATCAAACAATACAAATTATTGAATGTAAAAAACAGCATAATCATGCTATTAGTACGCCTCATAATCTTCAATTTCATGTTAAGTATTATGCTTTTACTTCAATGGATTTATATTGTGATTTATTCATTATTATTAAAACCGCCGGTCGGAACGCTTTTCTATAGAATTAGCAGGGTCACGGACATAAGTATTAATTAAACTGTTAGTGCAGCCTTTATTGCGTTCGAAATATCGGTTATAATAATTATGAATACATTATATTTTAATGCTTCGTTTTAACTACTCTCTGTTTTATTTATTCAATTTATAAAATTCTACAATACGGCCAAATTTAAAAAATAAATATAATGTATAAGCGTATCGTACCTAAGCGAAATTAGTTTTTTTTCTGATTGAAACAATTTGTAATACAGATACTTTAAATTTGAATTTAAATATTATACCATTTGCAATTTATTGTGCAAAACTTTAATGTGAAAGGTTAAGACAAGAAGTTGAACTGTAGGTCTATGATATATAAAAAAGCTAGATACGTTACCCGCTCTCTATTTTGGCAAGAAAAAACTCAGCTAAGTGCCCGAGTTTCACTTAGTCACGCACCATTCAGCGTCGTGGCTGGACGTTCTTTTTATATTTTAATCGGCAGTTGTTATTACGAAGTACATGAGTGAGACATGTATTATGTCTCGTGCGTGAGAGTGAAAGAGAGAACAACTGTATTGGTGATAATGCGTTAGTAAGTAGGTATGTATTAATTACGCTGTTTTTTAGTGCAATGATGTTGGCGTATGCCGCGTCTACTAGTATAATAGGTCATTGCTGTAGGTAGCTTCTCTAATTTAGCAATCAGCTTACCGAAGCGAGCCCTCAGTAAAGTTTCTTGAGTATTTTATATATTTTTAGCGAACAACAAACCTCTTTGAGTCTTGAAATGTCTTGCATTACAAATGCCAAATGGGCTTACCTTCGCTTGCCACAAATATGCGTTCAATGTAAATTTGATACTCGAAGTGATGCCACGTGATCTGAATCCAGCCGCGAGCAATCTCGACAACACCGTAAATCTGTAACATAACTTCGTGGCATTGTAAGGCAATCATTTGTTTGCTGAATTTGGTGGTAAAAACGTTTATTCTTGTAATGTATATTATGGTAAAAATATTTATTGAGTTACGTACTAAGTTGATTATTATAAAAAGTAATTAAAATTTATGATATGTCCAATTCTGTTTTGTACGTAGCTTTGTCCTATATTATGCTTGCTAGATTGTGTGATGCATTATATTCAATTTTTAGTTTTAAAGCATTCAAATGCCTTATTTTCTTTAATTTTTTTCCATAGTATATTGTCTGGCTAACGAAAGATGAGACTGGAAAAAGGCGGCAAATTCAAAAAATCAACATATGGCAACTTAGGTTATAGTTGGAAATATAGTTTTAATACTTTTATTTATTATTTTCTCTTACGAGCAAAAAAAAACAACAAACTCTTCATCTTTATAATATTGTTTTATGTATATATATAATTAGTACAGTTAAGTGATACAGATAGACAAAAAAGAACACCGAATGAAAGCAAGAAAAAACACAATAAAAATACAATTAAAGTTTGTTTAATCAATTTATAAATTCAACCGCGAGTGAATAGTAAGAATCACTATCATTATCTCTGACTCTTATTATGAACCCTTCCATTTCTGCAGTTATTCCATCTCGCTTTTTATACTATCTTCAACACGAATAACATGGTCCGGTCATAGAAGAAATCTCGTCAAGATACTGATTTTGTGTCTTTAAACATTTTGAACGAAACAGATCATTCAATTTTTTTTATTGTTGCTTGAATAGTTTATAACTGGACTATTGGTATCATCCATTTTACCTGCAAAATAATAAATATTAAACTTAATGCAATCAAAATGAATAGTATCAAAATATCAAAGTCACACTTAACAATGCATTGAGATATTTCACGTAAACACTCTTGTTTTTCCTTGAAAACTACATCTCTTTCAACTTGTTTCTTTTCAAATTTACTAATCATAGTAAAAAGAACCTTTTTTAAGTCGCATTTCAATGTTTTCATCTCGTTTTCAAATAGAAATCACTAAAATCGCGGAAATAATTTTCACTTTGACACATCAACAACTCAGGTTTTAATGACAATTACGTAATTATAAGTGTTGCCATATAAATTTTCGAAATAAAAAGCCAGTCTCATCTTTCGTTAGCCAAACTCTATTATGCATTAAATCAATGAAATTATTTCCGGTTAAGAAATAAGTGCACAATTATTGCTGTTAAAATGATCTGAAGAAGGGTGAAAGATTTCCCTACCTAATAAGACAATAAATTTTATACCCAATGTTTAAGCATCCAGGTCCCTAAAACAAGTCTGTATTCAGCTCATGCACCACCAAAGCGCAACCATCACATAAAAGTCAGTATTCTCTATTTTTACGCGATAACGGGTTAATTCTCAGCGCTATTTTATAAATTGTAGGTGTACAAGAGAAGTTTGCGCGGCAAATGGTCGGAGTTGGACAGTTCACTCGACATTAGGAAGCTTTATGCCTTCGCCGCGGCCGAATAGAGAACGTGACTTCGATCTCTCAATTACGAACTTTATTGCAAAAGTAATTACATTCCTGGAAAAATAGTTGGCGTAATTAAGTTTTAACTAATTATTTATTGAATTTTATTTTTCGTAAATTCATTCATTAGGATATTTTTTAATTAATGTTTTTTTTTTGTATCAAAGTTTAAATGGAATACGTGTATCTCCTTTCACAATATGAATGATAACAAAACAGTAATCTCCTAAAAGGGAATGTAATACAAGGAGCAAGTTGCATCGGCAGAGCGTATTTTGCAAAGCCAAAACGATTGTAGGATTTATCAATACACGTATAAGCTTGACTTCGGTTTTGCCTACTATATTTGTCGTCCTCTGTGGGATTTGTCAGAGGTTTTGCTTTTTATTTAGTTTTTGTTCAAAGGCATACATTATTCTGCTTTCTAAACTCGGTAAACTGATGGAAATATGTAGTAACATTCAATAAAAAAATATTTTCACCTAAATAATATTATATAGATGTAGGTATAAAATTTGTATTTCTGAAGAGTTTAGACATTTTCGTATTTTTATATTGATGTAATATTAATTTGTTTTAAAGTATACATGAATATTAACTATAAGGAGTGGTAGAGTTCCAAAAAACGAACCCATAAATTATAATGTAAAAGCTGTATGACTTATAAAATTATGAAACGGCATTTTTATTTTACTCTCAATCACTTTTCAGTCTTGCTAACATTACAGAATAAGACTTACCCACGAGTGGAACTACCCACACCGGCACTATACAACATTATTGTCGTATATAAATCAGGTTACTTTATAAACATTTATGTTGAGCTCCATACGCTTAGTCTGAAACAAATCCGAAAAGATAATACTTTGATAGTATTCTAGAGCTCGGATTTTTACGATACGCTGAATTTACAATTGCCTACGAAAGCATACTGTCTTGAGCAATCCCTTTGTTTGTTCTATTCAAATTCAATGCTAATACGTTCAGAGAATCAAAGCGGACCTATGGGTATGTTTACATTGTAAAAACAACATTCAAGGAAAGTAATAAAATTTACCATTGTCGTATTATAATATGAATACCGGGGTTGTTATAAATTTATTGGGTGTAACGGTACGAAATCTATAACAAAAATGTGTCAAGATTTACATTTTAAATATCAACGATATATTTAAAAAATATGTTTTATTAAAATATTGAATTTAAAACTTTACCATTATATTATAACACGTAGAATTAAAACACAGTTATTTTCATGCTTTATACATAAAGGAATCCACATAAGGATACTCTATTTTCCTTCAGCAGTTATAATAAAACAAATTCTAATGACTAGCGTTTTTAAAATGGAATCCGATAGCAGTGCAGAGAGTAACATTAAGGGCAGTGGACAGCAAACCCCAGTCCGATCCCGAGTAATGACGGTACGTCCGCCGAAAAGTTGGTAACTTGCGGAATCTATCGGCGCCCGTTCAGTTTCTTTATGAGCCGCCATTATCGTCCTTTTCGCGCTTTCCGATAAAACGTGTTCGCCATACTTTTAACAGCCATTGAAACTTTAAAGATACCATAAAATGTTCGTTTATTTTCAATTTGCATTCATTGCCACGATTGATTTCGGTGGTAATAAATTGTACGAAGTTCTGGCGTATGCAAAGTTTAAGTGCTAAAGAGAGCATTACTTACATCAGTGCTCGGCCAAACTGTTCATAAATAAAAATAAAACTGAGACCGCTAACTTTCCACTTAACTTCTCTGAACTGTTGGCTTCCTGTTTTTAAACTCCGTCGCCTTTTTGCTTCAACTCAAAGATGCGCTTTAGGGCTGTAAGTTTAAAACAGCTCCTAACACCTTGTTGCAAAGTGCATCCTTTTAGTTTATATTTTCATTAAAACATTAAAGGTGTTCTTGTTGTACGCTGGAAAACTAGGCTGACTTGAACTTATGTGATATCGTATGTTATACTTTTATTTTATGTATTTTATATTGAGTTCTTTTAGATCACATTTGGATCTCATCAAAGAAGGAATTAGGTCCTATAATATAATATGTCGACTCTATGAAGCAATAATCTAATGTTAGAAAGCTTCTATTTCCTTTGGCTTTTTCGATAACATTTAATAAATCGCCAGTGTGTAATGTTAAAACGGCAGGGAACCATAAGTCAGCTTAGGTCAAGATCATCATAATATTTTCAATGGCTCTCGGGAACCCTTATGGTAATGTCTTATTTCTGCCGACGCTAGCGCCTTTTATAACTGTGTTTAAGTTTCCTTATCTTGATTTATTTGATCACGATTGCTTCATTCTAATGTTAGACAATATTAAGGAGGCATTACAAATATTTTATTGGCTTAAGGTTGATTTTTATGTGAAGACTATTTAACATAAATAGATATATTTTTCCTCCTTAAAATATGATTACTTACATGAATTCTATATGAAAATGTCTATGCTATTGTTAAATTATTCCACAGAAGCATACGACGCGTGTTATCTAATAATGAAGTAGATGGAATCTCTAGAGTTTGCGGTTGGCTTAAGCCTCTGTCAATTATGCACTTACATGGCATACAATGAGCAGAGGCTATCGTATGAATCTGTTGGGTGCCCGTCGCACCTGACAGCCGTGACATGCGGATTCTCTTTGTAAAGCGCACACAATCAACTGGAGCACAACACTACTGTGATATGGTCTCTTATTAATTTGGTAATTAGCGTAATGTGTGCAGGTATGGATGTGTTTATTCTCGATAAATAGTGAGTTGAATTTCGTAATGTAATCAATTGGGATTGAATTGTCTTTGATATGTTAAATAATGTGTGATATTTACGCCATTGTAGACCTTATTTCTTGTGAAATAAGGAAATGATATTATTATGAATCATGTAGTGTAGTACGTTCGTACATACATGAATATCTCTACGCGATAAAATAAAAATATAATAATAGATAGGTAATAAAGCTAAAACTAAACGGATAGTCGCTTACGAAAAGCTTGCAAATAATATCAGTCGACGAGTTGGAATACGATATTAATCGAAATACTCCTCTCCTTCCCTTAATTCCTATTGGCTCAGTAGGTACGTACTACGGAGAACCAACGGAGAGCTTTTGAAATTAGAATAGATCAAAGAACTCGAAATTCAATAGCGTAAAGAGCCGGAAACATTCGATGACTGAATGCAAAACTTGTTACGGTCTCAATGAATTTTAATTTAAAGTTAGGTCTTTTGAAATCCCAAACGAATGTTAAAAATTAATTTATTGTAAATGTGTTGCGAATTCTTCACCGTTAAAGAGTTTCGTATTAAATTTTCGCCCTTCCAGTGGTTTAGTTGTAAAGGGTCGTGACTGAAAGAATATAAATGAATCTTATATTTATGATACTTTTTTCGTAGCCCGTTCTTGGTAGCATTTTATTGCTCGTGAAAGGGTACGAATTGTTTTGCTGACAGATTTACGACGAAATATTCGGCGTTATTTTAACTGTAAATGTTTCTTTTTGGATCTAAGCAATGAAACAAGATCTCGAAAAATAATTTCATATTCATTTTTTCCTTTTGTTTTTGGGGGTTGGAATAAAAATCTGCATATTTTTATTGAATCGATTACAATTGTTTTTTTGTCTATTCTTATCACCTTTTGACAAGGACAAGTTTACCGTTAGTAAATAAAATATTTACTTTTTTGATAATAGATTTTAAGTACTCTAACAGACTATACTCTATATTAAATAAAAAAAAAAGAAATCTTTATCAACAACGATTAGTCAATAGTCAATAGTCACAAGTACGTGACAGAACACAGGTAACAAAACAAAAGTTTATGTAGGTATTCATTGTACAGGGTGGGCCAAGAATTCGTTAACATTTAAATGTAACTTACCGCGCAAACTATTGCCGCGCGGGGCGCGGGCGCAAGCGGGGGCACTAGCTCACTTCTTGGAAATTTAGTCGCAATGGATCGCTTCACAGGGCCGCAACGCGCTTACTGCGTGAAACAGTTTCATTTAAACAACTTTTCGCTCATTACTGTGAGACGCTTATTTCGGTTTACACGACTTAAGTCAGTGTCCAAGTGCTCCTTTAATAAAGAAATGGGTGAAGAAGTTCGAAGAGACGGGATCTACACTAAATGTGAAACAAACCGGCGCCCGCGGACTTCTCGGAGCGAAGAGAACGTGCAGCAAGTTTCCGCTTCTGTTCGACGTGATCCAGATTTATCGACACGCAAACGTTCGGCTGAATTAGGATTATCCCGCACATCATTACGCCGTATTTTGAAATTAGATTTGAAATTACATCCATATAAGATCCAGCTAGTGCAAGAACTTAACCCTAATTATTTAAATTTGCGTAAGTCATATGCCGAAACAATGTTAACTCGATTCAGTAATTTTGACAACATCTTATTCTCTGACGAAGCCCATTTCCACCTAAATGGACATGTAAACAAACAGAATTGCAGGTATTGGAGCAGCAAAAATCCTAAAGCTAAACATGAGAGGCCACTTCACTCTCCTAAGGCCTGTATGGGCTGCAATTTCAGCAAAAGGAATCATCGGACCTTACTTTTTTGAAGATTCTCGAGGCCGTTCAGTTACAGTTAATTCTGCCGAGTATGTGAAAATGTTACGGGAGTTCTTAGCACCGATGCTACTGGAATATGCTGGCTATAATCGTAACACATGGTTTCAACAAGATGGAGCCACGTGTCACACATCGAACGAGTCCTTGCCGGTGGTCAAAGTCATGTTTCCGGAAAAGTTGATATCCAGACGGGGTGACATCCCATGGCCACCCAGAAGACCAGATCTATCCCCAGCAGACTTCTTTCTATGGGGTTATTTAAAGAGTCGTGTCTACATTGATAAACCGAATACACTGCGTCAACTTAAAGAAAAAATCACCGAAGAGATGTCGGCGATCTCGCGGTCTCTTTGCAGAAGAGTATTCGAAAATTTCAGGACTCGCTTAGATGAGTGCAAAAACCGAAACGGTGGTCATTTAGACGAAATAATTTTTAAAAAATAAATTACAACTAATTAGCTTTCTCGTAAATAAACGATTTCAAAAATATGTTAAATGGTTTTTTTATACGATTTTTTCAAATGTTAACTAATTCATGGCCCACCCTGTAGATCAGTTATATCGAAGTGCTTTACGGAAGGGGCTTGAAGGCTGCTAACTCGATAACAAGACACAACAGCAGCTTTCCTAATTGCAATTTATTGCAGGTACTACAAACAAGACTGTTTCACTCGACGCTCACGTATTTTAAATTAATTTGCAAATTTCGACAAGCAATTAGATTTTGTTCTGCGAATTTGGAGAGCTAGATTTTTGACATTGCATTATTCAATTGCATAACTGATTACCTACATCGATTGTATCATTCGGTTTATTGTTAGTTCTAGAGCTGACTAACTTTTTTTTATTTTTAATAGCGATAGAATCTTGATAAACATTATGAATTCCTCTGCAATACATTGCTAATTTAGTGCCGTATAATTTAATCTTCATAATAGAAAGTTTTCCTTCTTAAGGTATTGTTGTCTCCAGCTCTTTGCTTTTGGAGCTTATTCAATGATTCCTTTATTAGCTCCGTATTCAATACGCGGCAAGGTTAGTCTTGAATTATAAATTAATTTGTATTGGGTTATTAATTCAGAAATTAAACTATTGTTATACGAAATGTCAAAAGTTAATTGAATATCACTTGTTAAACTATATTATAGTATTTATTTAATGTTATTTGTAACCTTTGATATTTATTGTTATTATTTAGGTATGTTAGATGTCTACTTCAGGATCTATAACTAATACTAGGTAGATTATATCTGAGTAGAATGAGATAGGTATTAGTTCGGCTAACTGTGATAAAATATGTAAATGTATTATTGCAATAGTTGGATCCAGGTATAAGTTAGTAGGTAATACTATTCCTGACTGTAGTACTTATAATAATAAATGCCTCTTATTTCTCGTCGGGATATTAAGATATGAAATGAACGTTGCAATAACGAAGTTATTTTACAATAAATATTTTTTTTTGTTGTTTATTGCATGTTATGGTTAATTAGACTGATGTCATATTTGGATTTTTTTAATGAAGAAAGTCGTACAAAGAAAAGTGTACTTACAAAAAGTAAAAAATATTTTACTATCAACTTAATACGTTCAACAAAATTTTATTAATGCCTGTTCGAGCATCTTATCTATTTGCAAAGATAGTCTATTATAAACACATCAAGTAGCATAGTAACAATAATTATTATGAAGCACCATCAATAAAGCGGATATCATTAATAGTGTTTAAAAGTATCGGGTTGCAGCAAACGATCTGATCGCCGAATCGCTCCGCCACGGATAAGTACAATACAAGCGAAAGGGGATTAATTTGTTGTCAGTAAATTGGATCCTAATGAAGCAAAGGCTCTTTAGGTAAACAAGACGGTCGTCTTGCCCCTGTTTACATGATTCAACGGTTCGTTAGCTTTGTTTCAAATTCAATCGCCTGTTTCCTATACAGCTTTTCCAGCTGCTCACTCACTATTTTCACGTTCGCCAATCAAAAGGTCAATATTTGGGCGATATTTACAAATATAATATTTTATCGGATTTATCGTTGATAAATATCATAATATGAGGTATAATATTTACTGTTAGAAATAAACCGGTTGTTTGAAATTACGATTATTCTAATTCTCAAACATCTACCGAGAAAAAAAGGTACTTAAAAAAAGACTTGTGAAGAAATATTGATACTACGGATAATACAACTGATAAATTACGAGTCTCTATGTATAAGTAGAAATATCTTACAGATTTTTGTTAATATGGTGGTGTGAAGTCCCATGTCCCCTAGTGGGGTAAGGGGCAGATGCATTATGGATACATCTGTTTCACTGATCGATTTTTTTTAGGGACAAGTAGGTGATCAGCCTTCTGTGTCCTGCCAGACCGAGACATTTTTTTTTTCTTCGTCTCCACCGGGAATCGAACCCAGGACCCCTCGGTTCTTCGCTCACGCGTCAACCACTGTGCCAAGGAGGCGGTCATTATATGGTGGTAATTAATATGGTGGTAATTAATATTATTTATCTAATAAATGATATTAGTGAATGATATATTTTATTTCTTAATCCACTGAGCGAAACGTAGACATTAGAAACCTCTTAGACTACAGGCCCATGTTGAAAAAATTATGGGTCATTTGTACCACCAGGTGACCTATCTAGAACGATATAAGAGTATAAAATAATAAGATTCAGCACTATGCCGTAACTTGTAAGCTGTCCACCTGAGTGCAGATGAGAATTCGAAGGTACAGATGCCGTACAAAATCAAATGACCAAATTTACCCCGGCAATTGTCGGAAATTAAAAGTAAATTCCGACTTTGTGGACCACCATTTTTGTACGGCATCTGTGTCATACTATTTCAATACTGCTTTTAATCCATTATTCCGCAATGCCGTACAAAAATCATGGAGACAAGGGGAAAAAATCTACCTGTACCTTCGAATTCTCATCTGCACTCAGGTGCAGGACAGCTTACAAGTGACGGCATAGTGCTGAATCTTATTATTTTATGCTCATATATCGTTCTAGATAGGTCACATGGGCCTGTAGTCTATCTTATAAATCTCTACCATATAATATGTACTTTTTTAATGAAATAATATGATATACTATAATATACCTTAGTAATATTACTTGACCTTACTGATTTTTACTAAAGTCTACTACTACATAGGATCTATTTAAAACAAATGAACACATCACGAGAAGATCTAGAGACTAGAGGTTAACAGCCGTGCCGTTTCTCTCAATGCATCAGGTATTCCTCTTATTGGATGTACGTAGATTGCGTGGTACATATTTCGGTACACGAGTAATAGAGACAGTGTTGCTGGCATGTAGCAGCGTGTTGCGGTTAACCACAATGAATCTTCAGACGCGTTCCGAGCGTCATCGTTATTCCTGATATTCAGGCTATCCTCAGTCATATATTAGCATTAATAAGCTTACGTAATAATGTGACGGTAAGAGAAATCGTGGTTGTTAAATTAATATGTATAATTAAAATTTTATGAAAACTTAATTAGATTTCTCGAATTTAGCGTATGCTGTTCCTTATCGTTCTTACAGGAATTATTATTTTCAATTTAAATTAAAGGTAATCATAGGTATTGTATGTTACATTTTAGAACTTACATAGCTTTAGATTAGTATACATTTAAAACAATAAAAAAGACAAGTTCTGATTGATATTGTTAATGCAGTTTGTAATCAATTTTTATTACGTCGTTTCACATTTGGCTTACTGCTCTATAATTCATAAACTGATACAGATAATTAGGACGTGGTAATTAATAGAAATTTGATTGCTTTGCACAAATTAGACTCCTATTGAGGCCGGTAGCCACGCCAATAGCCACGCTTGTCACATAAGCGGATTTGCATTTAAATCACAATAGGCTTCCTGTAAATCACGCTCGAAACAATTAATCATTTACTGCGCACTATCTGTGTTTAGTGAATCATTTTCATCACGACTGGTGAAGAAAAGTGATGTTCTGTGATGGTTTTTATGTTTGTTTATTTTTACAAGGGCTAATAATTCTCTTAACCCCTCTTAATGTTATGTAAAACACGATAAAATGTAATGATTTACTGCGATGTAATAACTACGATTTAGTGTACCTATGGTTAATTCTCTGGTGAAGGAAAGCGCACCGTTTAAGGCGCGGAATAGAGTAAAACCCAGCTCTAGCCGTTTTTTGTACTGTTTTCTGGAGCTATCTTCTTCTTATCCAAAAGATATATCAACAAAATAAAAATGCATTAAATTTCTACATATTCTTGGCTCAAAAATGGTAAAAGTATTTTGTTATTTTATTGACTTAAAGTTTAATTAATCTCCTCCCAAAGAAATCCCAGAAATTAGAAATAATTATGTATACCGTGTATCTCCTCTTAAACTAATGATTCTTTTGATTTGGTATTTACACTATTGGATAGGCAATTTCATTACGAAAATTATGGTAAAAAATTTTTTTAGATAGGACCTAAACTAGATTTTATAAACACTTTATTCAAAATTTTGGGCGTATTCGCAACTATATCTCTTGCGCTTGTATGGGAGATTCAGTCGGCCGCTAGGTCTCGAGGGTGAAGCCTGTGTCGTTTGTCGCCGTGAGCGTCACATGACAATCACGTGACCCATGTTTATTCGAATCTACGAATATCAAACAATGAGCGAGGAATAGACGCTACTACTATTTTATAGTGAGATTTTAGAAATCATCAATAATAATATAATAACTGGTCATTGAGCTTTAGTTATTATAATATAATATTATATAATTATGATATTTAGTTTTTATAACATTCAAATGCTTTATAAATATACATTTTTTAATAATCGAAAATATTTTATAAAAATTATTATAAATTTATTAATTTATGCAATAAATCACATTTTACTTTTTAAGTTTTTAGTGACTAAGTATTAGGATTAGACAAACAACATTTTAAGTTTTAGTATACTACTTTTTGTCATGGGTGTCATTTTCATGGTATTTGCGGTAGCTATTACCCAATATGAGGTCAAAACTAAAATCCAAGATGGCGCCGAGAAAAATTTTACATCTTTTTGTCATGGGTGTCATTTTCATGGTTTTTGG
>CAJQZM010030377.1:20931-39096 GCA_907164665.1 Colias nastes | reverse complement strand
GCTTTCATTATGAGAACCGTAACGGATCGATCGAACGATTTCGAACATTCGCTATTTAAATATTTTTTCAATCAATAACTGATATATGCAAATCTGTTACAAAAGACATTATGCGCTCGCTCTGCGACAATGCGGCGACCGTTATCGCTACAACTCGAAATTTCATCAAAGGTGCACCAGAAAATAATAATTGATCGAAGTCTATTGTCGGGAATGATACACGGGACCCTTCGAGCGTCGAGAGGTTGGGAGAATCCGTAAATTAACCAACGATAGGTCTAAATTTAATTTCACGATCCGATACCTGCCCTTATCCTACAAAAGTTCCGTAATCAAATTATGCAACCGATGTCACTATTGTTACGTGCGCGCATAAATTTGAGGCGATCGATTGTAGATACATGAGGGTTAAGAGAAGACGATCATAATGGCTGAGATGTATCAAGGAGGCCATTGATTGCTGCGTTCATGTGGGAAGAAGGGTTAAACGATGCCTATCAGATAATTGTTGAATTAGTCTGGGGTTGAGAAATTTTGATTTGGATTTAAACTCGAACATTCTGTCTCACGGAGCTGAATGTAAATAGTGCAATTTTAGAATTGAATATTTTTCTAGAATGTTATTGCCGTCTGAGTTAAAATCGCACCCTTAAAGGAAACAAGGCGAATATCATATTACAAAAAGTTCGTTACAAAGAAACCGTTACTATTACCTACCAAAGGGTATGACAGTACTGGGGTGATCCAATTTTAGTGAAATTCTTCCAGTAATGATATGGAGCACGGGCGTTGCATATTTTATCTAGAGAAAAAGAATTTCAAAGACGTAGCGAATATTGATATGTAGATGAGATGACACAGGTAGCGGAGGGTGATATTGAAATTAGAGATGGAAAAAATTTCGATGTATTGGGGCTTCAACTGTTATAGTCAATATGTATTTACTAGATAGATGTTTTGAAAGGAATCCGTTGAGAATATCTTTACAAATCGTTTTATGGGAGTAATTATATTGCAACTGGTAGAGTTAATATTTTGGGATTAAACGATAAATTTTATTTGAATCCACGTTCTACGCAGAGGCAACGCTAATATATTTTTAACAAAATACTTAAGATTTGAAGACATGCCAATTATCAAAAGACACATAAGTTATAACGTACATTGTTAAATAATATAGTTACTTTCATCTACTTTTAGTCAGAGAAGTAAGTATATGTATTCTTTAGTTTGTTGTTTGGATAAAAAGGTTTGAGCACAATGTTGACGTTAATGTCCCAAATCTTTCTCACTTTGCATAAGAAGAGTCCACGCGCGAATTTGCATACGATTCTCGGTTAAAAAACGATCTTATCTATGGGGTCTATAACCATATATTAGATTTCTTTGAAACGGCACGAGACACAGATTTCTATGAAATAAAGATTTGCATAAGTCGGGCACGAGACACATTTTTGCATATGAAGATAGTTGATTCTTCAAAAGTGTGCCTAATTCAACCAATGCTTTAGACATGCAAATAGCCAGTTAAAAATAAATAAATCTTCATAAAATTTAAAGGGCTTTGCTAAAGAAACATAATGCCGTCCTTAAATAAAGTCAAGGAAAGTTTAAAGTTTGGGGAATTTATTACCGAAAAGGTGAAACTAAACCAACAGCGCAGCGGCTCCGAATCGCCTGACACGTCAACACTATTTTAAGTATATCCGCAAACATGCAATTAAAAAAAGCTATTTATTACGACCGTTGGCAGCCGAATTTTCTAGAATAAGGGAAGCGAAGAAAGCTTAAAAATCGAAACAATTTATCAGTTCCATATTCAGTTCAGTCTATAATAATTTCCATAAGTTTTTTCTCGTATTTCGGTAATATTAGACACGCGAAGCTCCGGCTCGATTTTAAGGATTATTTTGGTTTTGTAATACTTAGTTCCGTAAGTAAAATGAGGCCAAATTATTTTTTCTTGAATTCAAATATCTTTATTGATAGGTTTTGAAATACATGCAATCGAAAAAAATTACTGTAAATTTTCTCTCTTCATAATGTAGAGTTCTACGTATGTATGACAATAAAAAATGTTTGAGGATATTTAAACCATAAAAAAAATAAAGCTACAGAAATTATTCCATTTATGCTATAACATATCCTAATAATATTATAAATTTGGAAGTTTGTATGTTTGTTTGTTTATTAATAAATAGGATAGTGTTTTTCCACTCTTACGGGAACGGGAACTACGCGGGCGAAGTTGCGGGCGAAAAGCTAGTATGTAATATTTTCTAAACTAGAGCAATAAAAGATAAATAAACAAAATAATTATTAAACTAAACTTGACATTAACATGTAAGTATAATAATCCCATGTTTGTCATTGCATAAAGTAAATTCGTACAAATAGATTTGTTCAGATCACAAGAGATTTATAAAGGAACGCAGAGTTATGGACTCATAGGAACCGTGAGCTCGAACTATTTGTGAACCATTTCCACGAACAAATGTTACAAATACTTCCCTTATTTGCTACAATTGACTTATTCATTTGATATCGAATTTGTGCATTCCGATTTGATTTAATTTAAATCATTCATTTAAGTTCTGAAGGAAAATATTTATTTACAAGTCAACAAATCTTAAGCGTTAATATTAATTACATACCTACAAAGTCTTATTGTGATCAAAAATCTATATATGAATAAAACAAAACGCTTTGATAAAAAATGATTTATGATGTTCTCTACCTATAGCATATTTCATACTTCACGTTTTATTCAGCCATTATTAAATTTATACTGCTGATTTTCGATCTAGCGCAATTTATTGAGGCAAAGAAAATATACACTATGGAAATATTCTGATGTTAGCAATATAGCAAGGCCATCGGATACTCTAGAATTAATCAAATCAACTTACCCCAACCCAATACTTTCCGATATAATTAACGCATACTTGTATGCGTGTATGTGAATTACCTTTGCTTGTGTGGGATAATGAACGATTATAGGAGACCTAGCGCTGCTTGAGAAAGGCGAAGTTGCGGTTCTAATTAGAACCTTTAACCGTTCCATTAAGGTTGATAATTTGAATATATAGATGGTGTGTTATCCGTTTTGGTACGATAGTGGTTATTTCTTAGTGTGGGTTGATGAGTCACATTTTTTTTGTTTTGTGGGTAAGGCGCGAGGGAGTAAGCGTGGGGTGGCGGTACCCCTTGCTTCCAACCCCATCTTATTAATCAGTGAAGTACAGGCCGTCTCTTCACATGTCTGTTCACGGCGTTACGCTGCCGTCCTTTAACTAGAAAGCCGTTAAGCCAACGAAGTGAGTTTCGAGTAAATGGCAAAAAACACGGAAATCGTTATTTCTTAAAAATTATGACACTTAGAATAATTATTGTGAGATACATCGATCGACATTTAATTATATTATATATAAATAATAGTTTTTAACCAGACACTGTTATAATTTATTTTTAAATTCACTTTTTCTCGTTTAGCTCAGCATATAATCTGAAAATTTAAACTTTTTACTGGTCAAGACGGCCGTTAACATACCATAGCGACTTTTTAGCTAAGTAATTTAGTATTTTTATTTTCATTTTGTGATTTTTTTTAATTTATTAACAAAATGCTTACCTAAAACGTCGTTAAGCTACTATAACTGCTTTTAAGCTATGACTTTCGCTTTAATTTATATTTCAAAAACTTTATAATTAGCGGTTAAGGGCTTTTGGATGCTTTTGTACTACGATTCTATATAGTTGTACTAAATTTTAATCTTACTAATGTTAAAAATTTGCTGCTGTCTGAGGCTTTGCTCTCGGGAATTACATCCCCTAGGTCAACCAATGGAAAGGAAAAGGATCAAAAGCTTTTAGGTTTAAGTATAAAGGATTTAAACACTATCTAAATTAATGATTTTCGCGTTTGTCTATGTAACAAGTATTTTAAACTCTTTTACTAAATGACTTTTAAGTTTTTGATAAAATTAACCTTTTTTTCACGTCATTTTCACGTTTATTTCATTACAGAGGCTCATTAAGGGGTTAAGATTGAGATAAATCTTCTCGCTTTTCTTTTTGGAACCGTATTTTCATTTAGAATTGCAATTATAACGTTATTTTATAAATACTCTTCTGCGAAGCCATCATACGAGTCACGGATATGTGAGTACAAATAGGACAACAAACAATGTAAACATAAATCGTATTCTGAAAAAAAATTAAGACTTGTGTACGAGGCTTTTAAAAAAACATCTCCTTACATGTGGGATGCTCTTAATAAATAATGTAGAACCGCTTATCAAATGATTAGAAGACTCTTTCATCCACATTCAGAAAATATAATATACCAGAATATGTGGAAAATAGCAGGAGGTAGAAATAGAAAACTTTTTATTTGCTACCATGTAAAAAAATACAAATCTTAATAATCTAATATAAAGAAAAGAAAAAATAGAAATAGTGGCAAAATGGACTCCCCGCCAAAGGTAGTGTACTCATAACAATTTTTGTATCACCATCTCTAGTACATTGCTTGACAGTCGATTACTAATTCCACCCAAGGGGCAAATTATATCATTAATAAAATAGTACAGACTGTCTATGTTCTCTTTCTCGGCTACAGAGACTAAACAGAGTCTAAACAGAGAAGTACGATTGAAAGTTCGCACTGTCGTAACCATTACCTACCAAATTTTCGTAATTTTGACTTGTTATATTTTCCGTAATTTAGCTGCTAGATTGTATAAAACTTAGTAAACCTGATCAGAAACAATACGTCTTGTAAAATAAAATCAAAAGCAATCGGTAATCTGCTTGGGGGCGACACAATTACAGCATCACACTCATCCCCAAAACTGATGCATCACCAGAATCAGATAACTGCCTTTTAGCTAAAAAATGAGGGTTAGCTGCTTTGTAGCTAAGCAAAAAAGTGTAATTAGAATTTTTCCTAAATAAAGTTACTTAACTAAAAAAGCGTTAAGTGCGAGTAACTGCAAATAAGGTAAGGATTTCCATTGGAATCGTTATATGAAAGCATATCACAAAGCAGTTATAGTCTTTTTGCGTCCCTATAGTCAAGTATAACCTGATGACGTACTTTTAGTCAAGTAAAAAGCTAAAAAATAATTATTAAATCTGGCGGTTAAGGTACTTTAAAGGAAATTTAGCGAAGTAGTGTTGTTTAGACGCTTTCAAGTTATGGAATTGCCGAAAATTGTGTTACTTAACGGCTCACAATATTTTCATATCTCTATAACTATTAATGCTAGAGAAATGATTCTTAGACAGAAAGATAGAGAATTTTGAACTTTATCACCCTACATTTAAAACTGAGAATTGACCATTTGAGGGTTAACGGCTTTTTAGTTAAAGGACGGCAGTACGTCTTGTTACAAATCAGACGTCGGATAGTCACTATAATTGTGGTCGTCGAAATGCTGACCAAATACTTGTTTAAACGACGTAGATACCACAAAGAAATATAGCACTGACATATTATCTTCCTCTAAGCATATCTATCAATGGCATGGTTGCTCTTTCTATTATTTCCCTATAAGAAAATATGGACACTATTCTCATTCTTAGGAACCATTTTCTTTCTTATATGAAGATTTAAATGAGAACTCTCTTACTCATGTATTCTTAATTCTTATTAAAATCATAATTAGATCATAATCTATTAATAAAAAAGGGTATACTTTCCCTATATATATCTATTAAAATAATCATTTACTGTGCTGATTTGTAATCTAGTGTAAATAAAGTGACAATCGCGTGATGCTCAGTTGCGTTATGAGATTAACTTATAGGTTTTCATTGCAACATTGATAGATTTTTATTTAAAAAGTGTGTAAGTAATTCTGCCGCTGGGTAATGGATAATAATGTAAGCAACTGAATCAATATTACTTTACTGTAATAAACTAATTCTATACAATTTTTTGTTAGCATAGAGACTAGGGATATGAAATTAGTTTCTGATAAAAAAAAGGCATTGCAATACATAAATAAATTAACAACCGATTTAGAAACAATAATGAACGCAAATGGTTCAACAAATTGAATTGAACACAATCGAAACTTTGTCGCGTCCAAATGAATAATTACAGTAAATTATAACTGTCCCATACTATTACTATGTCAACTGTCGGCGAGGTGTTCGTCCACTTAGCCCCTATAATTAAAGACCGGCCACCATCGCTTGAACAATCAATACTCATAGAAAAGAACACAAAAGCTCGAGTAGATAACAATCCCACCCCCGCAACCCCTCATTAATACCCCCTTTTACTAATTATGTATCGCAAATGCATACACGTACACACACACAGACAAGTTAATGGGTATTGATAACCCGCATGAAGTATTGAGAAATTAAATCAATAATCAAGCGGTGGATTTAGTTTTTTGTTCCGTGATGTCCGTCGCGTGCCACTTGCAGCGGGAATGTTGAAATGTTAATCGTTAAACTTCACAGATTTAACTTTTAAGCTATACTTTTTATTTTAATCTTACGGCTTGAAATGCGAAAATGTGATATGAATAGCGAGTGATTTATTACCTACATAATTTTTTGTTTCTTTAATGCACACGTACCTAAAAATTCATTGCAATGAATTTTTACTGTATGTATACATGGATTAATAAAATAATAATTTTGTCTGATACGTAAAGATAAAAAACCATACAAAAAACGCAACATTGTTCATTAAATATTTGCCATCTACAAAATACCTACTTATAATATAAAAACTACCCATTCGCATAGCTGCACTAGTAAGTTACACAAGTTAACTAATTATTAGTATAAAAATAAAATCACCAGCTCAGCGCACCGCCCGTGGCACTTCTAAGAACTGCAATAGGGATTTGATGACGTCACAATACACGTTGCCTATGTGTGCGCTCGCGTGCGTGTGTGCCGTGGGCAAGGTCAGGGTTGATCTGATCAGTGGTCAGCGATTCGCGAATCGATTGCTGACGATCTTATACCTAGGAATATTTTGGTTACCGTATGAAATAGTGTAATTTCTTTGGTTAATAGAGTGTATAAATATTATAATTGTCTTTATTCAGTAATCACAATATTAAAAAAAAGAAAATACAGATAATCAGTGTGATATAAAGGTGAATTGAGAATTCCTTTTAAATTTTCAATGAGTTTTTTTTTATTCTAAACGTTTTGTTATTGGAACCACAGAACTATATCGAGATAGTTCTGTGATTGGAACGTCGTGGTGTGATAAATTTGCCCCATTAATAATTGTAATTGTTCTCTAAAAACATTATTGAATAATAAATGTTAATATGTAATATCTAAATGGAAGTAAAAATTGTTAAACAGAATTCGGTATTCATTAATTTACTTTGAAAAATAATTAATCACTTGATTAATCAGGGTTTCGTATGACAGTGTAATGACTCGTTTCCGTAGATCGATTGGCGTGACGTCATCTACTTTTGAACTTGTTGTTTTGAAAGACTTTTTTTGGGGATTTTTTATATTATCTATGATTAAGTATTTGTTTACAATTTGTGAAAATTGTATATGATGGTACCTACATGCTTCTGTTATTTGTTTGTATTACAACTTGAGAACTTTTAATCGTATACTTATACCTAATTGTTTTTTAAATGTAATAATGAATATACAATACCTATACAACATATTATAAAATAAATGATTTCAAATTAGTATGATGACATGATTCATTAACAAAATCTCGGTAATTACCAACTCTTGGAAGAAAAAAACTGTTTTTTGACAACAACAAAAAGTAAATTGCAGCATTATATGAATTGCCATTTACATATTTCGAATAAGATTACAAAAATTTTTTTCTTATATGAGAATATATTCTTCAAATCTAGTTAGATTTTAATAAATTACGAATTCTTTAGGGTAAGCCGTTGAAAAATCGATACATTACCAAACATAGAGGGGCGCAGATTCTTGTGGGGCAGAAAAAAGTGAAAAGCAATCAGTGTGTCGTAATTAGTGGATATAGGGTGTGTTGCTATGGCAACCGCGTCCATACCGAATGCTTATGGTGTTAATTTCCAGCCAAATTAATCGAATATAACTATCGGTATCGATTTTACGTAGTCGTTTTGTTTCTAAGTGATATTGCAGGTTTGGGTTCATTGATTGGAAATGTGGATTAGCGTTTTATATGAAATGACAAGTAATTAACATACCTACCTCAATAAAATAAGTTAGTTTTGATTGAAAAACAACTTTTATTACCCTAGATTTAAAGAATGATTTTTTGTAAGTAGGTAACATTTTAATAAGCTTTACTCTACAATTGTAGAGTTATTTTTCAATAGAATATTATACGTTAATAATCTAGAGCAAATTCGTTCACTTGCAAACGCCTTACCTTGGTCACCAAACAATGCGCTAAAAACGTGCACAGACGGAAAGATAAAAACCTAACTTTAAGGGACTGAGCATCCTATTCAAAGTTCGATAATTTATTGCCGAAATAATATAATTACGGTCGACTGACGGATTGGCTGCGAGCGGAAATTCCAAATTATCGGAGAAATTAAAGCGGAAACATTTGGCCACCGCCGCTCGCAAGATGGCGCGGTATACCAATTTATGAATAACAATAATTAGTTGTCTAATTTGGAAGTTTAAAATGGTATGATGATTTGTGGATATGGAACCATTAACTACATATACCTACTAATATAACAGTTACCTACATGGGAAATTCTAACTAGAAGTTGTGTAGAGTTTTAAGAAGTTGAAATAATAGTTGGGTAACCTGTCTATTAGGTAGATAATAATAAACAAGAATTTTTTTATTGGTTTTGTTTATAATATTAGGATATTTAAAAAATATTTTTTTTTTGGTAAAATACATCCCTACTTATAAAAATCAAAAGATGCATCTATAGTAGGTATGTTAAGAATGAGATAAATAATTATTATCACTGTATTCGCTTTATCTATAGTAATTGTTCTATAAATAATTTTCCTTATAATGGTTTGAGTCTCTAAAATTATTCGGTAGTGTAGAGAACTTTCCTATGTAGGAAAATAGTTTATTAAAACAGGTGTGAAACGCACCTGTCTCTAACCCTATGGGATACAGAAGCTAAAACCAACATTGCACTTTATATTATTATGCTTATTTATAATTAATAATTATTACGATGAAATAAATTATGTGTATAAATTTGAACATATTTTATATGAATTAAAATATCGACATAGGTACCTACTTAGTTTCTAATTTGTCTATACGTGGAACTGGTAAATAATTATCAGTTATTATTTAGAAATTTTCGTATCATCAAAAGAAAGTGTATATTTACTATTTTTAACATGTTGATGATACATAATTTAGTTTATAAAAGTTTTGTAAAATAGCAGTGTATGTTTCCTCAAACAAAAAGAATATATTTTTGCTCTATCAATTCTAAACTGACAAATTGAACTAAGCAGGTATTGAGATATTTTAAGGAATATTCTGTTCTTTATACCGATGTATGACTTATATTACTTACCTCTAATGATGAATCCATATGATATGTCATGTTGTCCATCCGTTCGTTGTTATACACTGTTTAGTGGCGTACAGTCATACAAACACAAAATATACCTATACTTCTCCACGTTTCTTAAAAAAAATAATAAATTTAGTAAGACCGTCGTGCTTTCTAAATACGGAATATTTGTATAAGAATGAATCTAATAGGAATATCTATTATAAATTCTATTAAGTTTTCATTACAATTTACAAACATAAAGAACAGCCAATAAAATGCAATATATTATACTTATAAAAACCATTAATTTTATATCCCCATTTTAATTTTATTTTCAAATGGGGATATGAACATTATTTTCTTGTAAAGCAATGAATCATGGCATACATTCCGATATTCAGAAGGCACGACTCCCGCCTTAATAAATCATATAAAAATAAATCACTCAAAGGTTAAAATGTGAAATACTTTCTCTAAACAAAAGGGCATTGTGTATGCAAAAATGCATTCTGTAAATATTTTTCGTCGCCTACCTTCCATTATACTTTTTTTAAGTTATACCGGACTCGATGTAACGATAAAATATCGAAAGCTCGTGTACAGTGATCACGATTGCTTTTTTAACTTAAGGACAAGGTATATTCAATCCGTTTTAACTCTTCTATTTATACTTTCATAAACTTATTCTTAAATAATATTTGTCGTAACAATTTTAAATAATAGAAACACACAGAAAATAATGAGAATATGCAAAGTTTTTGCATCTGTAAACGATGCTATCTTGCCAAAAAGTTCGGCCTCTATTTAAATGCATTTTGGCATTAAGACAAAAATAATGGCCCATTCGTAAACACTGAAGGAATACATAATAAGCCGTAGATCCCATCTGTCTGTGCCAAATGTGCCTAAGTGTTGCGAGATTGTGGAATTTGCCGCTTAACGTGGAAGTATTGACTAAAGTACTGAATCTAATTGACCAACATCGTTAAACAATATATGTATAATATATACCTACTTAAATGTATTTTAACTGATCTTAAGTTTATATTGGGTAGCTCTATCTATAAGCTATAAGAAGGGGTTTAAGATAAACAACTAGGTTAGTATAAATCAAAGATAACCAATAAATTTCTATTTCGTAAAAGACTAGCCAACTCATACAGACTTTAAACTATAAAATGTAGTTGTTTACAAAATATTCGTTATATTAAAAATGCTTTAATATATTCCACTAAAGAGTGATTTCATAAAGGCACAAAGTATAACATATTATGTACCTATTACGTCATCCCAAACCTTATTCCTCAGTTTAGGTATATCACCGCAACACCCCATTGATGGCCAATAAATCACTTGCAGGGCTAATTAAAAGTTCACCCGTATGCAAAACGATTGCATCTCCGAACATCTTTACGATATTTCGTCGGTCATTCGCACATAAACTTTCTAATTTGCAGTCGGTCAGATAAATTGGCCAAACAATAAAAACAACACCTCGAGAAAAACTATAAAAGTATATTGCGAACTGTCAATGTTCGATTTTGTTTTGACCACACCCGAAACTCTGGCTGATCCGATCCTTAATGTCTGTCAAAGGAGGCAATTAAATCTGTTTGATGTTGCAGTAAAATATACACTTTATTCCATCTACGGTTCGAAAATCTGCATTTTCATACTGCGAATTTTGTGCCTTACAGGTATTTATATTTTTTTTTATTTAACCAATATAATATGTAGCTACGGGACAACTAATAAGCGTCTGACAGGGGTCAGCGAAGTTAACTTTTAATTACTCTTTAGCGTGGAATATCTAAAGCCATTTATTTACCTTAGCCGTAGAACTAATCGGAAATAAAATATTCACCCGCGAACTCTTGGAAATTGCGATTTAACCCGTCCGAGCCAAGTAATTTATTTTTAAAGCTCGTAAAATCTCACTCTTTAAGCAATAAAAGTAACATTTTAGCAAAGTTAGTAACACGGGCCAAGATTATGGCGTTCGTTAAAGCCTTCGCATTTAGAAATCACTTGTAAACATTGTGACACTAAGGACTGACGTCAGCTTTGCGCTTAAACGCCGATAGCAACCGGCTAACTGTATTTACATACATTAGACCGAAACTCGTCACGCTCGCGATTCAAAATAAACACTTCGCGCACGCAAATAATTTTTAGAGTGCATTTTTGCATAACACCCGAGTATTTCACGTTATAACCTTAACGATAACGAACGGAACAAAAACCGAGAGGGCGAGATGAGAAAAGTTACTTCAAGAATATACGGAAGTTAATTAGAAGTGAAACGAAAAACAACCGTAACTGGTGGCGAAGTTAGCCGTTCTACTGCGGCCAATGGTACAAGGCACCCACACAGAGTCGGCCCTCGCCGCCGTAGCGAGCATTTGCATACCGCCCGCCCAGGCGCGCGCCGACGCCCAGCCTGAGCGACAGGGACGGAATGCGATACGCAAATTTGCCACTGCATTCCACATTCCAATTTTACATTTTTAATCCGTCAAAATTGCACACAACCAGAGCTGTTCTAATATTTAAAAGTCGAACGCGGGTTGTAAAAGTTTAATACGTCATTTCGAATGTTATTGTCGATGGTACGCAAATTAGACTGCGCGGCGCAGCGAAAAGGATGAAAGTAAATTTATCGCTGTCGTCGGAGAAGCGACACCGCTTGAGAAGTTTGAAAGACGATTCTCTCGGAGTACGAATGAGCTAAGATGCGACCGTAATGAGCGTACACGTGATTGTTCACGGCGATTATTTTACTTGTGCATTTTTTACGTAATTTATATTGAAAATTATCCAATGAATAAATAATGTATTAGATTTTTAATAAAGTAACTGTAATATCATGTAGCAATAGCTGTTGCGATGAAATGTTTCGAATCAACTATAAGTGTCTCGCCTTAATGAAAACACACAACAGACAAGAACATTGTAATTACGAGGACTACAAGATTTATTACACAAGGATAGGAAACTAAGCACACGTGACCGAAGACTGTATACGGAGTTAATTGCGAGACTAAATTAATACGGGGAAAAGTATGTCTTATTTTTATAGTAATTAATACGAATTTTCCTTGGTTATTTTCAGTGGAGACGTTGTATGCTCGGTGAAGCGTGTGCATATGCATTGCATGGACGTGTGAGGGCACGGCGAGAGAACATGTAGTAGTTAATTTTTGCGCAAAGCTCGTGTGAGTGAGATGGGTGCTCATTTACAACTCGTTTGCTTAAGTGCGAGAAGGATGGAGATGTGGGGGTTAATTAATGAACGTGGAAGCTTGTGCTCTTTATTGCTTTCGTGGCTGGACGCTAAGACGTCGACGCTTAAGGAGTTTTCCAAGCAAAATACTGCTATATGGAATAAAATTTTCCGATATTATCATGCGAGCTCTTGGCTCTCGTATTAAATGGTATTGAAAAACAAATAGACGGTTAATGGTTCTGAGGTTTGAGAATTTTCCATGAATGGAAAATGGAAATTCTTATTTTCAGTTAATTGAATGAAAATAAATCAATTCAAGTTTATTTTTGCAAAATACGGATTACTTACATATGTTAAGATTATACTAATTTTCTTGCAGCATAGAAAACATTCGTTGTACTTTGTTTGCGTGAAATTTTTCGTGCACTTGTGAAATGTCTTCAATATTCAGATATTTTGAAATTACCTGAAAAATGTACTAACCAAAAAATAAGTTAATAAGTTTAAGTAATTAAGACAGTTCATCAAATTATAATAGTAGATATACCTAACTTTAATTAATAGACACTATTATATTAATTATTTCACTCACAGGCCTCATAATCCACGCACACATATAAACAAAAGAACTATCAAGAGAAGATACGATAAACACTTAATGTGGGGGATGTTTTCTTAATTTCATCTCTGCGTGAGGGCAGCGGTTAAGAAATTAAGAAAATGCCGGCGCGTCTGCTAGCCACTTAGACGGACGACGGTATGAGGACGGTAGGTAATCCAGGGATTGATGTGCTATGGCAAGCGATGGTGGGCGATGTTTTGTTGATATAGTTGTGGTGTGTGGCTGACTGTTATATATTTAGTAAGTTTGCTGTAGTAAAGGAAAAAAAATATAGTAGTAATTACCCATTACTTGATATTATGTCGTGTTGCACATTGCACGAAATAGTAATAAATCAGTCATAAAACATCTATAAATTAATTAATTTTATCAGAAAAAATGCTTAACTTTGTTACTGAACTTTTTATGCATTGTCATTTTATCCTATAAAAACTATTACAAATTATGTTCTAATACTTTCATATTATACAAATTGAGAGATTCATAAATAGCAACCTAAATTGGTATAAAAAATCTATTAACTACTTGTTCATTAATAACGTGGAAGGAATGGTTGTTACTAAATTGTTTGAGAGTAACAACAATAATTTTAAGCTATAGAAATTTATAGCGTTTGGGTTTTTCATAGCATAGCTTCACACACTGTAAGTGGACCCTAAATCCTTTGTAAATGGTTTTTGTACTAATAAGATCTTAAGGATTGTTAATGAGTGCAATAATGCGCCATTCTGTGTCCACTGAAAATTTCCTTGCTTCTCTATATTGTGCCAAGTGTAGAGGCTATATAGTTTTCATCCATTCGTAGATAAATAAAAATTAAACACAGTTGAGGAAAATTTTGTACCACAATTTCATTTGTAATTGTTGTTGATATTAATGTTATCTAAACATGGAGATAGGAAATTTATTTTAGAACTTATTAGAGCCTGCGGTTTTACAAGGCCTTTTAAATTAGTTCATTAGTTTTTACACGACAGAGCAACATGAACACAACGTTAACAAACATTTCAAATAATATTTATGGTATAAATGTAAAATTGTATCATACTATTGCAATATATTAGCAAAGGTATATTATACCTATACATGAGTATATTATACCGATTCATGAATATATATAGTCTATTCATTGACAAAAACATGTATTGCCTGAAAAATATTCACAACAATGCATTTTATTTATGAAAAACCTAAAGTTTCAATAGTAGAATAAAATTATAGAAATGCAATTATCCGTCATGACTACGGATAGAGGGGAGCGAACACTACATTTAAAAATTTCAACAATTTAATATTCTTCTTAGGGTTGTACTCAAATAAAATCGATAATTTTTCAATGCAATTAATATTTTTAACACTCACACAACTTCTATAATTCTCATGTCTACACAGTTCCTAGTAAATAGAGAGTCTATTTTGACATTGCTCTATAAAATAAATGCATATAATATTATGTATAAAAAACCCGTGCATACAGAACAAAACAAAAGCAAAACAAACAAGATTTTTCCAGTAACTTATCCCTGTCAGCCCTAACACAAGGTTTAGTGTAAACGGACGTCACCCTTAAGGATTAGCGACCGCTATAGGATTACCACATTGGCCGCAAATGAAGAATTAGTGATTACATCCCCGTATTTATAACTTCACTTATTAACTCCACGACTTAATTGAAACAAGAACATAATTCGTATAAATTTAAAAGCTATTTAAATTTTTCCAATGCTGAATTGTTTGCGTGCCAAGATAAGGCGTACTTTAATCGTTTCTGTAATATTATAATGAGTCAGAGGTTAGGTCTATCAAGGTATGACATGTTTCGTTCAACCTTAGTTTAGTTTATATATTTAGACTTAATAGTTAATACCTAAGTATTCATATTTAGTTTGATTTAAAATTTTAAGAAAATTAAGCTTTCGGAATATTATACGACTTACACACTACTAATGACTGTTTGCGAGTAATCACTACATAGTATAAAACAAAGTCGCTTTCTCTGTCCCTATGTCCCTATGTCCCTTTGTATGCTTAAATCTTTAAAACTACGCAACCGATTTTGATGCGGTTTTTTTTAATAGATAGAGTGATTCAAGAGGAAGGTTTTAGTATATAATTTATTAGGTTTTAGACAAAGCGGGCGAAGCCGCGGGCGGTAAGCTAGTTTAGCTATATTTTGATCGGTATTAACTACGTGCCACAAGAATACTCACTCCCACATGTCTCTGATCTATAACAAATAACAGTTCATTACTTACTCATTCAAAATAATCCAAACAAAACGCTCTTCCGTTGCGACACTTTGCAGGGCGATTAATTTTACATATTCAAGTTCATAACTCACGTAACTCCCGCATCGCACGTCGTAAATAACGTCTAAATAAATTCTGAACTGTAACTGAACTTTTGTTTACGTTTCAGATCCGAAACGTCACATGTATCCGAGTTTTGACATATGATCATAAAGAACGAACACAGGCGCAATAACATTTACATACGTGCTACGCGACGGTATCTGTGTGTGCGAGGAATCTGCGTTTCGGAAACAACGTTGTTTTCATCAGTTTTTGCGTTCCGATTTCAGCTCGTTTTTCGTGTGTCCATCACACAGTTTGCGTTAGTACTGACCACAGCTTAGGGCGCCGGCCACGCGGCGGTGTGTGCGTGTGTGAGCTTTCTGCACGCGATCTCTTCGAGCTTAAACGAGTGGGGTGTGCGTGTGTGTGCGTACAAACTTTACTTGTACAAGTATAAGGCTAGACTCATTGACTGCGGCCCTTATTGTATGAATGTGGAAAAATTATAGCGGCGACCAATGTTTTGCCTGAAACAGCGATGCGTATTGTTTATGGCCCCGGTGTTGCGAGCACTTAAGACTCCCAATTTGCTGAGGACATTAACGTCCACTTGCATTGTCTTCTGAGATATTATTTCCTACGAGTGCGGTGATTAAAAATATCAGCTCTATATCTATTGTGCTCTGGGGTTGCGAATATTCAAGTGACCGTCTAAAGGAACACTTTTTTTATAGATTGCAGCTATACTTAAATGTAGAGCCTTGTATTATTAGGTAACAACAGGGTTTTCCTTCATATTATGGTTCTTTATCTAGCATTTATATTTTATACAACAAAATTATACCGAACCGTACGTTATTCACTGTCTACCGTACTTCCTGAATTTAGTTAACCTAACCTAATTATTGACATGCTTGTGGTAGAAATGTTACCTATAAAAATATAGTTAGTATTTCTAGATTTCCAATTTTCTACTATCTTCTATAGGTAAATCATATAAGTAATTTATTTTATTTAATATAAACCTAATTTTAAAATTATTCCAAAAAAAGTAATTAAGAATAGATTCATCTAGCATTTTTAATTATTGTAACAAAGCTTCGGTGATACGTCATACCCGTAGGGAGGAAAATTAACAGAGCTAGTTCATATAAGAACTTATAAGAACTGTTCTAAAGTTTTTGCTGTGAAGAAAATCTTTGTAAGTACATAATAATACCAGAAAATTAATAATATGTATGTTAGCGCGTTTAATTTAAAGATAAAATTATATTTTAAAAGTAAATCAATTGATGAACTTAATTAATTATTTTAATAATAATCAAATGGATAAAAGTATTAATAATCATTTAATTATCAAATAATAATAATATTACATGTCATATTCAAAATAACGATCAAAACAACACAAATAACACCTGCGCTGACTCACACAGTCACGCCACTCGAATAATCGTCCTATAAATAACGGTCGTCTGCAGTTGCGAGTCATTCTTGTCTTGACTTTGGTCGAGTAAAGATGTCTAAGAAATATTATATCAGTATTTAATTACGTAATACAGCCACACTCTAACATCAGAAGTAGAAGATGAACCAGCCCTTACTCGGAATCCTGGCAGGCTGGCACAAATTCTTCCATCATACTACGTGACAGTGTGCAACTGTCACTGTCATCATCATGACAGTATACGACTGTGGATTTCAATTTTCAAGTAAACGAGGATGAAGGAACGTGGAAGGAACTCGCACAATGTGTGTTTTCTTGTGCATTGTGTGAAGTAAATGTTTGTGGTGTGGAATATTGTAACGGTAATGTAGTTCATCAATATTATAATGTGATGTGCAATCCGGGCGGTTGTCCAGGATATTTGAGCCTTTAATTGTGGTAAGCGAACGACGTGCTTATGTCGCAAATAATAAGTTTTTGATCCCAGGGAATTTGAATCCAATGTGGTGCCTTCGATGGCGCCCAGTGTAAGCTATTGTGGTGGTAAATTATTATTTTTCTGTATTTTGACAATTGAAAAGCGCTTCTAAGTGAAGTCCAGTTGAATAAATCAATATTTGAGTTTGAGTTCATCATGTGGATGTGACTGGTGTTCTATAAGGTCAGTTTGGCCGAGCGGTTATGTTTGTGTAATACATTGTTTTGACACCACGAGATAAATTACCGTACTCATTTCAAATGAACGTACGAGGACGTTATAACTTGTGTTTTAACTTTTTATTATGTTCCAGGACTTATGGTTATCACTTGAGAGTTGAGATACAGAAGCCGCTGTTCGCAACTGGAAAAACTCGTTGAGCTATCGTATCCTATGTTAATATCAAATCACAATAATATTCGGCAATGATTGCAATGAAGCGATAAGTACAAGCAATTGCTAGACTACTATTGTGTCCTATGAATAGTACCAAAGCCAAATTTAGATGACCGTGTTAGCGGTAATGGAAACGAATTATGATAATCGACTGCCACTTGTCTGTACGGGTCTTCTGTGACTTAGTCTGACAACTGGG
>CAJQZM010030377.1:0-20921 GCA_907164665.1 Colias nastes | reverse complement strand
GCCTCTTGTCTGTACGGGTTTTCTGTGACTTAGTCTTACAACTGGGCGGGAATTAATAATAACCTGATTGTCACTTGTCAGTGTGGATCCAGACAGTGGTTTAGCCTGACAACTGGACAAAGAAACAAATAATTTGAATATAATGTACTACTTAAAACAAGTCGGAATGTCACCAGCTGAAGTGAATTATATCATTGATATTTTGAGTTTTGAATTACCGCTCAGAGCACGAGCTTTTTTCAGAATGGCCGTGTTAGCGCGTTTAATTTAAAGATAAAATTATATTTTAAAAGTAAATCAATTGATGAACTTAATTAATTATTTTAATAATAATCAAATGGATAAAAGTATTAATAATCATTTAATTATCAAATAATAATAATATTACATGTCATATTCAAAATAACGATCAAAACAACACAAATAACACCTGCGCTGACTCACACAGTCACGCCACTCGAATAATCGTCCTATAAATAACGGTCGTCTGCAGTTGCGAGTCATTCTTGTCTTGACTTTGGTCGAGTAAAGATGTCTAAGAAATATTATATCAGTATTTAATTACGTAATACAGCCACACTCTAACATGTATATGTATAGGTACTTTTTACCTACCTCCTCTTTCTAGTTTATTGTATCTTTTTTAAGTTGTTTGTCTGCAAGAGATCACTCATAAGTGATAAGGCATTCTGTGCTGCATTTTATTTTAGAATAAATTTTGTTTGCATTGTTTTATGTTTGCAAAACAATAAAGTGTATAAATAAATAATAACAAATACTTCAAAAAAATATCTCAAATTTAAAACTCTACAGGTAAGAAACGAAATTTAATACGATTCCCATTCTCCGTATCTATGATATTCCGATATGAATGTTTACTTCATATCTGTATCGAAACGAGATGAAGCGAAGTGAGATTTATGATTCAGAAAAATCTCTTAATGGACCCGCGCATGCTCGTACAAGATAAATGTGCAATTTTAACTTTGAGAATGCAAGCACCAAGTTTTGACTCGGAATGATGTATGTATTTATATCGTTACATTTATGGCGGGTGATTGTTTTCTTAAATTGTTACTTTTGGATTCGAGTTTAGTGTTTTGGTGTTTGGCTTTTGATTTCGGGAAACGCTTTTTGATTTTCTAAAGTGGGTTGGCTACTGGCTTTTGTAGTACATTCACTTTATTTACACGTGATAATGAAATCATCAAAACATCTATGACTCTGTATAATATTTGTATATTATTTTGTATCGTTTATTTGCTTAAGATATAACTTTGTTAAAATATACTTGTCATCATACAATGAAGAATATTCATTCATTCATTCATACAGTTAGGGAGTTTAGTTCCATACTTTTCCCCGCTATCTTTGCTTTTCCTTAAACTTTGACCGATTGTCTTCAAAAATAGTTTCTGTACGTAATGCCTGTGAGATGTCGATTTATCATTGTATGTTTATGTATATTTTTATTCCACGACGTTATGTATGAATATTATAAAAGCTTCTTATTATTGTTAGAAGATATTACCTGGGTGAGTTTAGTTGTTCACATTTAAGTAGATATAAGTAGATATACCTAGATGATTGGTTAAAAAAGTTTACTTCAAATTTCCATTAATGATACATATTAAATATGCCTTAGTACGGCCTAACTTTAAGTTAATATTTTTGTTTTGATGAAATCTACTGTTTAATCAAATTAATCTCAAAGAAATATTTCATGGCTCTATTCACGTATTTCCCAATATTCTGATACTAGATAACACACAATTTTTTAAAATACATTTTATTACAACATCGAAACAGTTTAAATGAAAAAATATGCACACTAAAAATAACATCCATCACGTTGGCTTTTTCCAGTTGTGATAATCGAAGCTAGGCTTTGAGATGTCTGTATTTTTTTTGTAAAATTTTCACTTATTACTATTATTACTTGACTGACCGGTTGGCTTGGTTGGTAGTGGCCCTGCCTTCCAAGTCAGAGGTCCTGGGTTCGATTCCCACCCGGTGCAAATATTTGTGTGATGAACATAGATGTTTGCTCTGTGTCTGGGTGTTAATTATCTATATAAGTATTTATTTAAAATTATATATGTATGTTTATCAGCCATCTGGTTTCCATAACACAAGCGATAGCTTAGTATGGGATCAGATCGTGCCGTGTGTGAAAATAGTCCTGAATATTTATTTATTTATTTTATTTATTTATTATTATCTTGACATGTCTCTTCATTCAAGTATGAAAAACAAAGACATTAACTCGCCTGTACCAACCTCACTATTTATAATCATTTCACCCACATTGTCGATGAAAAACATACTCAATAATTATAAGTTAGCGATTAATTGTAAGCCTGCACCGCCCTACATTCAGCCTCGAGTACTTACCTGTCTTAGTTCTAAAGGGCTTTTGTTTCGCTCTATGAGAACCTTTTAATATACTATGCTTTTAATGAATGATTGAACGATCGAATACGTAATTAAGTTGTATTGGATTGTTTGATTTTTCTTCGCTTCTTGTGTTGATTGTGTGAGATTGGAGGTTTTTTTAGTTGGTTAAAAGAGTTAAATCTGGAATATGATTTATGTGTATTGTGTATTGCATGTTATAATGGTCGATAATTTATGGACTTAAAATCATTGTGTTTTATTACAATAGTGATATATATTATTGCTTTGCATAATATTCAATAAATTGTAATGTGTTTATTATATGAAATATTGGAGATATTTAGTAGCTAAAACAAAACAGCAATCTAATATGTTTATCCGTCTATGTACTGTCTATTTGTAGCAGCTATTTTCCGATACGATTGGGCAGATTACAGTGGAATTTCTAATACTAAATCTAAAGTATATCTAATATACAATTTCATAACATTAGTGTACTATAAAATTATTGAAATTTTAGTTAAATGTAAAGGATATTAATAATATTGGTTCTTCATAACCCGTCTTAACTCAAACATCACATTAAAGACCATATTCTTACACCAATTATAATGTAAAATACTTACCCTTATTACAATAATCCAGTGAACCCGTTAAATATCATCCATATGGCGAACGGAAGCGTGTATCGTCTGTCAGCCCTTTAATATTATAATGAGAGGCATTTCTTTAGTGACCATTACAAAGAGACAGTGGAATAATAAGATACATGATGACGGCCCATCCGGAGGGCCAGCTTTGTTTTGACGAGATTCAATGATGGAATAAAAGTAGTTTAACTTATTGCGATGGGTGGACGTAAGTGTGTGACGAGCTTTAACTAACAATGTAGACTACTTAGTAATGAAACCTAATGCGGGTGGAAGGAATATAGAAATTATAACTGATTGAATTGTTTTTTGTAATCTTTTTGTAAAAAGCTGATTTTTTACCTAGGTAGGTATAGGTATTACGAAAAGTGAAAAATAAAATTATTATGAAACCATTATGGAAATAATATAGGTAATCAATTTAACAATATCTCTCTCTCTCTTGTCGGTCCCTCATGTCTGAGGATCGTGGTCAGCATCAGGGTTGCATCTGGAGCGGATGATTTGCCTCCACCGGTCTCTGTCCATGGCGTCTCTTACGACCGTGTAAAAATTAGTGGCAGATGAGTTCTTGATTTGGTCTGTCCATCGTGTTGGTGAACGACCACGCGATCTTTTTCCCTCCGTGTTCCCAACCACTATCAATCTCTCCAGATTTTCATCGCCTCTGCGTATCGTGTGGCCGAAGTATGACAAGATGCGTTGTTGGCATATGGTGGATAACCTGGTTTTTATATGGAGCTGGGTCAGGATTGATGCATTAGTGCGTCTCGCAGTCCAAGGTATTCTCAGCATTCGCCTCCAGCACCACATTTCGAATGCATCAATCCTTTGTCTTTCTCGGGCCAGAATTGTCCATGTCTCAACTCCATATAGGAAGATAGGGAAAACAAGGGCTCGTACCAGTCTTATCTTGGTTCTGATACCAATTCCTCTTTTCTTCCAGATGTTGTTCAGACGTGTCATAGCATCTTTTGCCATCCCAATACGCCTTTTTATTTCGGGGACACAGCTGCCGTCATTGCAGATTTGGGCTCCCAGGTATATGTAGCGATCGACGGTGTCAACGCCAGGAATGTTGAGAGTAGCATTTGATAGCTTTCCGGCTCGATCGACTATCATCACTTTGGTTTTCGCTCGATTTACTGTAAGCCCTATATTTTGACTTTCTATCTCTAGCCTATGGAACAGTTCTCTCATATCTTCTGCGGATGTTGCGAGAAGAATGGTGTCGTCGGCATATCTGAGATTTGATAGTCTCTTACCACCTATGGGAAAACCTTTCTTCCAATATTCGATTGTTTTCCTTATAACGTACTCTCCGTATATGTTAAAAAGTGCTGGGGACAAAATACAACCTTGTCTCACGCCTTTCTTTGCTTGGAACATACTGGAACATTCCGTACCAATCCGGATGAAAGAGCGGTTTTCAGTGTACAGATTCTGAATAAGGGCAACGAGGTGTTCTGGAGTTCCCATTTCAAGTAGCACACTCCAAAGTTTGTCCCATTGGACGCAATCGAAGGCTTTTGTGTAGTCAATAAAGCAGAGAACCACGGGGCTGTTGAATTCTCTACTCTTCTCAATAATTTGGCGAACGTTAAGTATCTGCTCCCGTGTTCCTCTACCTTTAACAAATCCAGCCTGTTCTTCGGGTATTTGGCGACTTAAAAAGTAGTTAAGGCGTCGATTAATTACATGGAGGAGGATCTTACTCGCATGAGATATCAACGCAATGGTCCTGTAATTACCACAGTCTTTTGAAGAACCTTTTTTATGTAAAGGTATGAACACCGATTCTGTCCAGTCTTTTGGCCACCTTCCAGTCTTCCAGATGGTATTACAAATTTCAGTTATGGCATGCGTACCTCGTTGACCTAAATTTTTAAGTATTTCGGCTGTTATGGCATCCTTGCCTGGTGACTTCTTGCACTTAAGAGCTTTGATGGCATGCTCGATTTCGGATGGTAAGATATCAGGTTCTTCTTCCGACCATGTAATATTGACGTTATTGGACTCTCCCGTGTATAACTCTGCGCAGTAGTTTCTCCAGCGTTCCAACACTTCGTCCAAGTTTGTGAGTAGGCTCCCGTCTTTGTCTTCAATGGCACAGACTTTTGGCTTACGCGATCCAGTTAGGTCTTTTATTTTCTGGAAAAGATATCTGGATTCGTTTTTCATCGCGTGTTGTTCAATTTCGAGACAGATTTCATTAAGGTGGTTCTCGTAGTCTTTCCGGCAGTGACGTTGAACTTGACGGTTCAGTTCTGCGTATCGCTGAAGATCTTCAGTTGAGCGTATACCGTTCTCCTTAAGATCACGTCTCTCCTGAATAACTAAAGCTGTCTCTGGTGTTATGAATTGTTTCATAATGGGTTTCGCCACTCTGTTATCCCTAGCTGTTTCTTCTATCATTCTTTTGAGATACTGCCATTGGGTGTCGCTGTCTGCGATGTCTTTAGGTAGGTCCCCCATTTTCTGCTCAAAGCAATCTTTAAAGCCATTGATGTCTAGACGTTGCATATTAGGAGATACTTTATGCCTTTGTATCCTTTTCAGTCGCACTTTGATTGTTGCTACAAGAAGTTGGTGATCAGAGCCGCAGTCAGCACCGGGGGCAGTTATTGCGTTTGTCACTGAGCTTCTCCACCGCGTCCCTATTAATATGTAGTCTATTTGATTTCTACATCTATCTCCAGGAGATATCCAGGTGTATAATCTACGGACATGATGTTTGAAGCAGGTGTTAGTGATAGTGAGATTCTCTTCACAGCAGAACTGTATCAGACGCTCGCCTCTGTCATTGCGTTCCCCGATGCCGTGTTTGCCCATCACGCGACTAAGGTGATCATTATCTGTTGTGTCCCCAACTTTGGCATTGAAGTCCCCGACTATAATACTGATTTCTCGTTTTGGTTGTTTTTTTAATGTCGCAGTCAGCGTATCGTAGAAGTCTTCTACCTCCTCTTCAGTCGATTGTGCTGTAGGGGCATATACTTGGATGATGTTGAGTTTGCATGGTATCGCGTTAATTTTGAGTGTTAATATCCGATCGCTGACTGGCTCATAACCTAAGACACACTTGTTTAGAGATTGGGGCACGATGAAAGCCACTCCTCTGCTGCTACCTTGTTCGGGTCCCGAAAAATACACGGCGTTTCCTAGATCAGATGTAAAATGACCCTGTCCGTTCCAATGTGTTTCGCTGATTCCTAGCAGCTGAACGTTTTTCCTTTCCATTTCATTTTCCACGATTTGGAGTTTTCCTGGCTGGTTTAGGCCGCGTACATTCCACGTTCCAATGCGGTGAGGTACTCGGAGTGACTTTCGTGTATTCATTTCGTCAGTAGCTGAATTTCCATGCGGCGCCTGACGAGTAATAAACGCATGGCCGGTCGCATATTTCACACCACCTCTCCCGGGAAGATGGCGCCGGGGGTCAGCCGGGTCGCCAGACATATTATTTCCTGTTCTTGGACCTTTCATGCTGACTCTCTTGGGAAGATAGAAGCAGTGGTTTCCCGTTGCCTTCTGCCCCAGACATTTTAGAAGTTATTTAGACTTCAAGGTCGCTGTGGCCTCTTCAGTCAGTTGCCTGACTGGTAGTATGGTTATACCGCCATTGCTCGGTCGCCAGAGCCTCGTCTGTTGTCTAGCAGGGAGCACCGCGACGTCCCGTGGGCGCCGCCGCCAGCCTTTCGTGTTGAACTGCCGACGCGTGCAGGTGAGGTTGACAATTGGGCCGGGCTCAGGTGTTATTTCCGTTCTCCCCTTACTCCCCAAGTAAGGGGGTTAACAATATAAGTAACTTAAATTCAAAATATAAGTTGATTTTTTTTATAAGTACTAACTGTAAAAGTTTAATGAATAATGCATAAGATTGCGTTTTTGAAGCATTATTTATATACAAAATCAGCGTCATTTGACCAAAGCATTTAATCAAATAATATATTTACGGTAGAGTCATTCAGATATTTATTACTCACCAAGGTTTATTATTAAATAAAGAAATAATAAAAATTGAGACGGCGCGTAATAAATAAATTTTATTATTAAAAAATCTTGGTATCTATAACCGCTGCAAATTACGCGATTACGATGGTAATACGGGGTGTTTTATTCGACGTGTTTTATTAGTATCTAGTAATATTTTCTTCGTAAAGTACCTAAAAGTCATATTTAAGATATAAGGTATTAGTTGTCTGTTTAAGAATGGAACATTTTACTGCGTAACACGGACAATCGCGACGCGAGGAGTTTTACAACGGGGGCGGTTAAAAACCTTCCAGTTAACTCGGCCTGCCCTTACACCGAACTGTAATTTGGTTTGTAGCGAATAAATATGTTTTACAGAATTTTTTTGTGAAACTAGGAAAGAGTGGAAAATTGTTTCCAGTTGTTTGTTGTTGTTGCCTTAGTCTTTGATAATTGATATAAATTTAGGAGGCGTTTAAGGAATAGAAAAAGTCGAGATTAAATTCTTTAAATTTTTGTACTGTTAATGGTTCAATTGAAGTTAAGTGTTACAAATTTATTGAATTTTATAATATTATTGCCAATTACCATTAAAATAGATATTAACTTATTACCCTTTGACGGAAAATGTTATTTTAATCTTAACATCAAACTACATTTTCTTAAAACATGTAAAAATCTTTTATTCTATGAATTTCTTACCTATGATTCTGATTATTTTATTCAGCTTACTTATAATTGAAATATGATATAGTCAATTCTATAATTATAGCTTGAGTGAGCAAATACTTTCCGAGTGATTCCCATAAAAACTTTATTACGCATAGGTCTGACAGCAGGCCACCTTTAAAATTGAAAGTGACGTAAGTGCTGTTTTAGTGCGCAATCGTCGAGCGAAAGTCGTAAATCAAAGTTTTAGTGTCGAAATGTTGGGATGCGCAGGCCACTGGGGTGGCCACACTAAAGAATTTTTTAAGAGTTAAAAAAATAGAAACAATATAACAATGTGCATTTGTTGGCAACATTGGATATTGTTCGCGGGCTGACGACTGGTAAAAATACTGAATGGGAAACTTAAAATGAGTTAAGCGCAATTCGACATTGACTTTGTTTCGTATGGCGGTGTGAAGTTGCCTTTGGAATGTGTGACGAAGTGCTTCTGTGTAAGGGCCGATTTTTCAATCCTTAGTTAAATTTATCCGTCCAATAAAGTATTACACGAACATTTTAAAATATCACATGTAATCTGTCAAATACGGACAATTAGAATACATTTTTGAAATGGTACTTTAATACGTTATTCGATGAATAAGTTTTAACCAACGATTGAAAAATCAGCCCTAACTGGAATAAGGATGTGATAAATGAAATAGTATTTTGAATAAAATAACTGAATGTTTGTATTTAATAAGGGTAAAGTAATAACGTTTTCTCTGTTTAAAGTCAAGTTTATATGTTTAGGATTTATCAAAAAGTTTTATTATAAATTTATGAAGCATTGTATGCTTTGAGCGCATTCTCATTTCAGTTATTTATCTGGGCTTTTGGTAGTTAATTTATTTATGTTGTTATGAAGAATCAAATTCAGTACGATTGAATAAACATAAAGCTCATCAAATTCGTATTTTATAGTAACGAGTAAGAGCATTTCTTAGCTTTATATATAGAACATTGTTTGCATTTTATTAAATACTTCCTATATACTTACTAGGTACTATACTTTCTCAAACTTCTAAGTCTTGACCTTAGTGTATAAACTATATTTATATAATTATCCACACACATCCGCAATTCATTTTGACATAACCTTATGATATGTAATGCAATAACTCTAAGTACTTTTACCTTACTTACCTTCATATAAATATTTACTTCCATAATAAAATGAATACCAAAGATAACATTAAAGTCAATAATCAAGAATACAATTTAGAGCGTTTAATATTTATTCTCATAGATTTAAAATTTATGTCTAAAACGTGTATAATTTTCAAAACAATCATCAATAAACGCGAACAAATTAACTATTTCGCCATTATATTGTCGCCACAATAAATTATACAGGATGTTGTTAAATAAATGAGAATTCTTAGCGAGAGGCATGTGATATATTCAGTTATAAATTATGCATTTCTAATAAAAGTCTCATTTCCATTAATGAGGCCATGGAATACAAAAGGTAATATGCAGTACATATAATATGCGGTATCGATTCATTTAGTCTGCGGTTGGCTAATACCTACGATCTTCGATACTCGTGCGGTTGTAACACACTTTTATAATTAAAACCTATTTTGATTTCCGGGCTTCGAATGTGAATTTAGTGCTCGGTGTATGATTTCATGGGTGAGTTATGAAATTCAGTTTCGTGGTTTTTGTTATTTGATTGTAAAAATGCTGTAAGGTATTTATTTGTTGTAACTTGTAAGGTATTTGTTGGTAGAATTAGTTGAGTTTTAATTGCAAAAACACATCGAGAGTGTGTAAGTGTTTTGATGTGTTGTTCTTACTAGTTTTACAATTCTGACGTTGGGTTCAATTTAATTACTTTGAAGGATATTCCAAGTTAGATATACGCCATACGTTTGTTTGCTTTTTTACTATTTTGCATTTATAAATTTATCTTTAATGTTACTTATGTGAGATTGATCATTGTATGTAAGTACCTATTTATAAATAACGTATGTAGCAGTAAATCGATAAGAGAATGAACCAAATATGAGGTAATATCCAGTAATGTGATGCATTACCGCTGTTAGGTGTCATCGCCTGAACTCGCTCGTACTATGGAATCTTAAATCTGTAATCTCCACTTTTTGCATTCCGCCTCGGCTGTAACGACACAATAAAAGTATTTTATAAGCGCTCACACTTAACGTTTATATCGCCTTATAAGTAGATCGAGAAATAATAAAACTAAAGGAGAGTGAACATCAAGAAAGCAATAACATCATTATCATAGCGAGTCCGCCATCTCTTTCCGATAGGTCTCACCCCTCCCTTGGCCCCGCCTACCGCGTATCGCCTCTGTCACCTGTATATCTCGAAACATTACACATATGCAAAACTTTCGCGCTCGCATCTCAGCGCCGAGCGCCGTACGAACAGCATCCACGCACACACGGCCGGCCTGCACCCTGCACACGCCGCGCGCCGCGCCTTCACAGCCGGTACACGGTATAAATCTGTGAGATAAAAATTGTGCTATATTACGTAGCAGTGTGTCGCAGGGACGTGTTTTTCTTTTTTGTCGAGATAGTAGCCTGTAGGCGTGCCTAGTGAGTTGTTTGCACCTCGAACAGTGGTCGATATTTTACAATGCCGTGTCATCGACACGACGCCTGTCTGAAATATGGACGCAGTAGGGTTATCTCTATGGAATGCGAACTTTTCTGTTTCAGACGCTACTAATGCGATATGCTTGTCTTCGCATTATTTTAGCGGAATAAGCTTGAATATGGAATACAAATGCTTGTATTTTTGCTGAATAACAAAACAATTGCGATTGCATTTGTCTGTTCCATATATTTGCGTATTGCTCTGAGATCTACAGACTACTTATAAATGTTAAAGAAGGTCAAGGTTATCAGTTATATTAGACAATAGTTTTAATTACTATAATAATACAAGACATTATCTTTATACTCAATATCGCGATACGAATTGCAGCCTTGATACCTGTAGGTAGTGTATATTATTCATTATAATATTAAGCTATACAAGTTTACTAAGATTCACTTGGAATGCTCCAAAAACAACAAACAATAATACCTCTATTTTTCCTTGTAAGTGTCAACTATATGGTTAGTATAAGTCAATCATAAGCCCAGTCGATTGGAAAGTGTATCTTTTGTAGCAGTCAGCTTTGGCATAGGAGAAGGAAAACCGAGTGTAGAAATTATGGCCAAATAGTAGTTTGTACTGGGAATACTACCATATGGGTACTGTACGTGGGAATATCATACAATTTTAAATGTAAAGTTCTCAATTTGTTAATGTAGTCACAATTATTACGTCATTAGGTGGTAAATGTTAAGAGAGGGATTGTCAGGTAGAGTAAAGAGTAGAAGATGTTTCAACACACGAAGTTAATCCCTAAGAAGTCAACACTTGAACAATGCAATTTGAAGACGAATATACATAATACGATATACTTAATCCAATTTTACATATATCAAAGCAAAAAACACCCTTAACTAAATCTCTATGGTCAGAATTTACTTCAGGATTCAGGAAAATAAATCCTTTAAAAACACTTTATATAGATTCTCTATTTTACACTTTAAATTATTGTTAAAAATATGTTTTGTTACGCCTAAACAATTAACAACCAAAGCATTGAATACGACACTTTTTGTGCATCCTGTCTATTTGATTGCCTCCCTCTAACTATTTGAGCAATAATTATTCGCATTGTATGAACAGTAATGCACCATAATTACCTTGATTCGACACATTGTTCAAAAGTTTCAATGAAAAACTGTATTTGCTATAACAACATATGGATGCAATTAATTTTATCGAGTCTGTAGATGGTGGAATAAAACATGAAGATAACGTTATAAATAATAATATACCCACAATTATTTATATAATGTTAACTTTGTTGTATTATGACTGTTCACTAAATAATTCATTCGAATAAATGGTATAATAAACTTTCGTAAAAATATTCGTAGTCAATAGTAACTACTGAAATAAGGTCTATTAAGCATCTTTTATTGCTCTTCGATTAAAAGAGCGAGCAGAACTTACGTAAACATCTTGAGGCTTTATAACAGCGTATTAAATTGGTCTAAAAAACAAACAATCATAATAAACTCAGACGTCATTTAGCCGGTAGTAGATTAACAAAAGACAAGAACAGCCTTGATAACTTTTTGTTTGTTAATTACACGTAATGGCGGTACACTTATATATAATTTAGTCCATAATTATAATGTTTAGATAAACCGTAGCGCACACTGACTCAATGATTACGTCCGCTTACCGTTCCTGTAATTAAACATTTTAATAACTATTCCCCTAAGCGCTGTTTCCATTCACAACCTCCGGTTTTATTGTTGTGACTATTCATAGTTTTTCGTATTTCGTTACTTATATTGCAAACTTATTAGATCTATTATAAATTATAATCAATGTAATAGAAAGCTTGTTGTGAAATGAGTCCCTTGAACCGTGAATTGATTATTAAAATTATATGTTGAAATCGCTGTAAGATTGATTTAAATATAGTCATTTGGGTTGATAAGGATTCTAGCTGCATTTATAGTAGGTACGTACTTGTGTCTTGTATGTATGCAGGTGGTACATCCAAAAGATCAAATTTGTATCATATCAAGAGTACAACTTCCATGTAAGGGTTTTAACTGCACATATAAACAATGTTAAGTCTTCGTGTAATTGTTACGAATTTAATAGCTGATTAGCTTTTGAAGAACGTCCTGCTGCCTGCATGTATATTTCTTAACTCTATATAACGCTTCCTTATTAATTGCTAACAAAAAGCACATTACGAACACAATGGGCATGCACCTCAAAGAAAATATTAAAATAAACCTCGGGCTACATGTCACGCTTAGTTTCAATGAGCAAACATACTAATTACTGTGCAGGTCGACGACAATTTATTTCTCATTAGCCACAGTGAGCGGCCTTCCACGGATTTCGGTCGCCCACGATGTAATTACGATTATTTTAATTTCGCTAATAACTCTTTAATTATTAACCGAGTCGAGGCCGCGTCGCCGACTCGTAATGATTTTTTATCAGATCGAATGATTGTTGAATAAAATGAAGTAATAAATTGTTAGAGTATGGAATTGTAATCAATTTGTAGTTGTAAAGCAAGAATTTATTTGTTTGAATGCACCTAATAAACATGTAGTTTGCTCTAAAATTTACTGTAAAATCTCTTCAATTTGAATTTTCAGGAAACTTTACTGACATGATATATCAACAGTCAATGAACAAAATTAATCAAATTGCAATCAGATAATGTTTAAGATAATATCCTCAACCATGATATTGTATCCACTGCAAACTTGCTAAACAAACGGCATCACATCACTGTTTCATCGAAGTCAAGTAACACCAAGAAATGGCCGCAGAATAATCGCGGGCTCAATCGTTAAGGGCGATTTGCGCCTTTTGAGCGTCCCCACATATTGGCTTTGTCTAACCCAAGTTTCAATTCGTCCACCATTGTGTCGTTCAGAGATGAGTGGACGTCGTTAGCGAGATTTCTCAGCTATGCGATAAGACGGGTACAAAAGATCGACGTAATCTGAACATTTAGCGGGCTTTGTGTTAGTGGAGTGCAATTTTTTGTCTTTTCCTGTAATTGCAAGTGGGTGTCAGAATTGCTGTGTTTTGGTTAATGTTTATTTAGTTATCTATTATGCATTGTTATCATTTGATGGCTTAAAAGAGCCTAGGAAATACAGTCCTGAAATTGAGATCAGTTAGAAATGCATGTAAATATAGCCCAATACGTTATCGAATTATCAATCTTCATGAAATTATTAGAAGGATGCTATTAATGTATTTTCTTTGAGGGTTTTGACTTTTGTCATATCCTTGATGCAAAATCGGTTTGATGATCTGTTTCAATAGCAATAACAAAAATTCCAGCTCGAATGTTAGGATAAAAATATATGTGATTTACTAGTTTAGGTAAACATTGAATTTGTATATAACTAAATCTATCGATACCCATCTACGATCATTGTTAATTCGAATAAAATAAATGAAATGCTCACATTTAAAGCACCGAATCTATAAAAAATAGAAACCAAAACACATCGTAACGATATTGAATACAATTGCTGGTAATCGAATACATTCATTTTGCAATAGCGACTAAATCGACAATATTAGTTCTCGGATAAGCATCGAGTCATCGGTGTTGGAGACATATTCATTAGAGCACACATACACAGGAATGACGACAAATATCCGATAAGCTAAGACAATGCATGGATATAAAGATATGGAACTTCTTTGGATAAATGCATTAGATCACAAAAATCTTTGTAGTACCTAAAATCTCACTATTATTTTACGATATATTTCAAACACTTAAATGTTGTTTTATATTTTCAGTAAAATTGCCATGTACCTACAGAAGAACATTCTTAATACTACAGAATAATCTCAGAGATATTGTTAACCTTGATTTAACATTTTAACTGATCGTCAACTGCGAAATAGATGGTCTATAGCTCCGGGATGGTTGGTGGACTAAACATCACTTCAATTGACGATAACGTATTTAAATTTACACACCTTACCATATTACCATCCATAAAAGTCACATAGACAATGCTTCAATAGGGACTCATCTAGACGCTTGACACTTAAAGATCTTCGAGTATCATACTTCAAGGGTGTAATCAAGCAATATTCTTCTTAATCAACCCCACCCATGGGGGTCGATTCAACCAACAAAGGAATTGATTAAGTAACTATACCACGATATTACCCCGCTGTATTATTCCACTATAATAAAGAGGGCTCGGTAACCGTGGTACTTAATGAGAGAAAACTCGATTAGAATTGGTATTAATCTTGTAAATCGATGGAAGAAAGTTTCTTGATTAAGGCATCGCGACGCTATCTCCGCGATCTCCTGTCGCCCTGGTATTTGATAACGGTTTCATTTTATTTGCTTGAATATTTTAGTTTATAAATAAACCTTTGGTTTAGTAAAAATCGTGGTTTTATTTCTTGTTAGCTTGTATTCTTGCTAGCTCTTCTTATTAGCTTGTATTTCTCATCCAAAAATACAGATTGCTGTTGCGAATGAAAACGAATTAGGTACAAATATACGTGATAAAACTTCCTGGGAAGTAACTAATTATAGGCCTTTTCATTTATGACTTTTTTATAAGCATAAACAGATGAATGCATAATACATCTGCCCATTACCCCACTTGGGGACACGGGACTTCACTTTTCATTGATGACTTTTTTATAAGAGGAAAATCACTTGAAGTAAAAGTTTTCTCTATTTCATATTTTAATTTGCACAACATGTATAGAGGCTAAAACACTGATATGTTTGTATTATTAATAAAAAATTTAGTTATAATTCTAATATAGCGAAATTGAATATTTATGTCTGTTCGTTAAGTTATCACGTTTGAATGAATTTGACTCTATCTACTGATGTAATATAGAGGTAACTTTTAGTCAAGAAAATGTATTTGAACTCGGCGAAATAGGACACGGCTGCATGATAAAGCTGCACGAGCGTTCTTTATACAGTTACCATCGGCTAATTATAAGCATTAAACGCCAGTAGTGACCGATTCAATTATAAGTTTACGGCCACAATGGCACCTGCTTCTCGTCATAAACTGGCAACTTCGCTAATTAACTCCGCTCCGAGATAAGTTTAAGGCGTTAACGCTAAGGAGTCGGAGTTAGACTGAAACTTTCAGTGTTATCTAAATGAGACCATCTTTCGTTACATAAGCTAACTTAATTAAGAACTGGATGAGAGTGGGCGCCGGCGGGAGGGAGGTTGCATTGTGGTATGTTAGTGGCTAAACTAATTATTTATTAATTAATTGTGAAAAAATAAATAAATAAACTCGCTACAACACAATATTTTGTGCAGTTCAATCTAAGTGATACTAGGTTAGCCAGGGTTTAGTCGTGTTACACATTTTTAGACAGGAAATTATATAATGCGTTCCTTTTAAAACAGTTTTGTGTAGAAAATGATTGATGAAAAGGATTGCTCATAAAATAACAAAACATTCTAAAACACCCATGAAAAATACACATATCATATTCATCGATGCCTTTATCCTCATCTTATTGTCATAGTCTACGTCAAGCTCTACTTGTTACTCTAGCACACTGCACAAGCAATTACTTACCACATGACGTCCAAGTCTACTAAACTAAGTGCCGCACTCATGTGTGAGTTTCACAAAAGTATACGGGAAATATTTGCGTGTATGTGTGCATCGGATTAGTCTTATAATAAAAGTTTTTGTAACAGATGTCAGATATTAAACACTGCCTCATATTAATAGCCGCGACGGGATCTACGAAAATATATAAAAAGTTTGCGAATTAGTCTGATGTCCGGTCATTTATTGTTTGATAACTCATTAGTTGGGGGGTTGTAGTTGTATTGGTCAAAATAGCAAATATAAATAGTAAATTAAGTGTTCTTTGTTCCTCTTGGCTTATTATAATAAATATGATACTATTTAATTAGCCGAAAATTTTATAAATATTGCTCTATAATGAAGAAATTGTGAAACTTTTCAATATAATAAATTGAGTTTCTAATCAAAACTGTATTTTATTAATTATTTTTAATGTCATGTTGTGTTCAGTGTCCTGTTATAATTAATTAGCAACTGATGAAAAGTTTTCGTGAAAACTTTCACGTCTATAAGCAAAAAAAATATACCCCATAATCACACATAGGTAGAGAAATTCTTACCCTTCGAGATGACATCTACTAATTACTTATGTAAACTATTTGCTCACCCGTATTTGTAGAACGATTTGCTAATAAAATAATGTGTTTCGTGATGTTATAAGTTTGTTGTGTGTTGATATTACGGTTTTGCAACACGTTTTCATGTTTTCGATGTCTAGGTACCTACTTTACGTTAGAGGAAAGTAAAATATTTATATTTTATGTGGTATGGCTTCCATATAGAAAACTTCAGTATGTATGTTGTCATTAAATCTAAAAATAATTTAAAACTGAAGATTAACTTTATTATTCCAAAGATCGTTCTGGAAATATAGTTTACATTTAAAAATATATTAGAACATATAGAAGACAAATTTGTTATTTTCACTGTACCAATGCACCATATTTCCAGCATTTAATATTGATCTTATTATATCGCCCAAAAATAAAAATTTAAACGTATATAATAATTACATGAACGATAAATTGCCAAGGTGTAATTTCTCAGTCGTTAGTCCCAGACAGATGTCGTTAAGTGACACTTGGTCCCAATTATATGTGAACCTATAATTTTTCCTATATTATGTCAAAGGATTATTCCAGTAAATAAGATTGTTGGATTGTTATGGTTAACAATGGGAACTCTGTAATAAGACTTGTTGAACTTGACACGTATAAGTTGGGAAAGTAAGTATCTTCATGAAAATAACTCTATACTAATATTATAAAGCTGAAGAGATTGTTTGTTTGAACGCGTTAGTCCCAGGAACTACTGGTCGGATTTGAAAAATTCTTTCGGTGTTAGATAGCCCATTTATCGAGGAAGGCTATAGGCTATATTATATCATTACGCTAAGACCAACAGGAGTGGAGCCGCGCGGGTGAAACCGCGAAACGCAGCTAGTATAATATAAATAAATTGAGTTGGTGGAAACTTAGAACTATTTTGATGCTCTCTTTCATCGTTGTTGTCTTGTAATTTATCCAAGGCATCCTTCGCAGTGCATTTTGGTTACTCATAATATAGTTATATGTGCATAAAATATTAAAATATTCTGTGTAGAGCTTGGTCACCATGTAAATTTGAAGTAGCGATTATTGACAACACCTATGATTTGTATAAATGGTTACTTATTTGAAATCGATTTAGATGTGACTAAACATCCAATATAATCCACATTTGCAAATGACAAACAATGCATCGATACGACAGCGTGAGAATCACCACGTGCTAGGCGCGAACAAAGTAACCTGCCAATTAAATTCCACTTTTTTCTTCTGTAACGAAGCGTAATGCAATTATTCGTAATAACAGGATGATGATACGCGACAGACCGCACCAACGACGTAATCACGCAGACAATTAAAATGTCATTACTTTAACTTTTTTACACCTACCCGCCTTTAATTACATCTGTAAGCGAATGAAAAGAAACGAAATTAACGCCGCCAGCTATAGAAATGACGCCGAATGTAAAATTCGCAGCGATTTAAACATTAAGGGAATCAAATGTGGTCGAGTTAATTATCTTGCTATATAATTTTGATCGAATTAGATACGATTTTGTCGATACTATAATTAAGGTTTACCAATTTACTTAAATGTCGCAATTTTATTAGCAGTCCGCGTTTTAGTAATAGCCATGCATTATGTGGTAAACATCTTTAAATATGTGTCGCATCCATGTTTACATCAGCCTAAAACACCAGTTCATTGCAGATAACCCAAAATAAAAACGATTTATTATTCCTACCAAATGCACATTGCACACTTTGCATGAGATAAGTAAGCCTGACTTAATAACGTTTGAAACTACGTGTCGTAAATTTTACACATTATATTAGGTAAGTACATATGTAATAACTTTAACAATAATGGTACCATATCCATAGTGAGAAGCGTTGTGATTTGCGTTCCAAATCCGAAACAAAAACATAATCACCAAATTGAACTTGATATGATTCCAACAACGTCCCACGTATAAAACACGCTCCGTGACTATATTGCGAACAAAAAAGAAATTTAATCATGAGAAACAATAATAACTGCTAAGAAATTAGACTAGTGTAAGTACGGGAGCCACGCAACATAAGTTCAGTTGTAATTTTTGAATGCCTTGCACGTCAATTAAAAATCGACTTTAAGTGAATGAGTTACGGTTAATTCTCGTTCGATTTCGGTTGATGATTTCACTATTGTTGCTTGTATGACTATCAATTATGTCCATAGAGTATGAGAGTGTATTGTGACTGAACGGTAGCTTTCATTCGGTCACTGATGATTGAAAATTAAAGAACCGATATAATTTGAGATGTCTGTAGTGACGTGAAAGCGTAACTCGTTCAAACAAATCAATTATTTTTAGAATACGAGCACGTGATAAAATCAATTTGTTATCGGCTGTTGAATATATTGGAAGTTGTATAGATGAATACGTTCTAAAGAAAGTGTTATCTGGTTATAATTGTAATAATGCTTTTGATTTGTAATTTCCTGTTAAACAATTAAAATGTTAGGTACAATTAATTAATATCTGGCTAAATGTAGACTTTTTCTGCGACCATAATATTAGTATGATAAAACTACAAGTTTCGACCAACTCTATAAAATAAAAATAGCGCTACAAATTAAAGTGCTACTTCGTTACATACCTTAATCATAATAACTAATTTTATCAATTAATAAGTGAATATAAAGATCTACTAAATAAATCAAAGACCTATTTTTTTAATAATATTCATTTCCATATCAATAAGTTTTAAAGTCTTGAAAGTTTCATATTACATAGAGACACTCTACTATTTGCTCATTTATATTCACATTTTGTATTTTCTACTTTACTTTTTACTGTCTATAACAACAAAAAACATTTTAAGAAATTACCATTTTTCATGAAATAAATTATAAAATTAAATTCACCATGCGAGTCACATAACTATCGATATTAACACGTCACTCCGAGATAATAGCAGAAGCCGTGCACCGCTTAATTGCTTTAACAACTTCCTGTGTCAAAATAACAAAAGAATATCGTTATATTGCTATGCTATAACTAAATAACGTTACATCGTGATAACGTTTTATAGCAGGTATGGGTATTCGTTTTAGATAGGTATCGGTATGGGTGCTATGCTTTGGTAGAGGTGTTATAGAGGTAAGAAATGTTTGTCTTCTTAGTACTGTGGAGCAATTGTATTCTGTTGCTTTGTGTTGCACATACCTAGTTGTGTAGAATATGCTGTTATCTATTTAGCACCACACTGTTTAATAACAAAAAAAAATATTTGGTCTTCGTCTTCTTTCTTTTACTAAGTTTTAGTTTAAAAATGTTCTCTACATACATTTCTACAACATATTGAAGTAAAAATATTTTTATACGGATATTTAATAAGCTTGTTCTTATAATGTAATATAGAGATTTGATTCAACATTATTTTTATTAAAATAAGCAACAATTATAGTCAATGGTAACTTAAGAAATATATTCATAAAAATCAAACAATATTAAAATTAACGTTTTATATATGTTACAGTCAAAACCCTGAACCAGTCAATAACCTTATTAACTGATTTAAAGAGCAGACATTCAGTCAATATAGGTTTTAACCAACGTACTGAATAGATTTTAACACTTAAATCTTTCTGTAATGGGCAAGTAAAACAATAGCGAGTCGGTTCTGGCACGCCGCGTGGCCGCGGCACGCTCGCTTCGCTCGCTCGGCTCGTGCGTGAGGGTCGCAGTTCAAACCTAACCTAACCTACTGGGTCGAATTTGACACTTAAACCTTTCTGTAATGGGCAAGTAAAACTCGCTATTGTTTTACTTGCCCATTACAGAAAGATTTAAGTGCTAAAATCTATTCAGTACGTTGGTTAAAACCTATATTGATTGAATGTCTGCTCTTTAAATCAGTTAATAAGGTTATTGACTAAGGTAGTCGGTCAATATCCTTATTAACTGATTTTATCAGATAAAATCAGTCAATAAGGATATTAACCGACGCCCTTAGTCAATAACCTTAATAACCGTCAATAAGGATATTGACTGGTTCAGGGTTTTAACTGTAGCATATATACTGATTATCCAATATTCTTTCATATTGTAAAATGTATTTTGTATTAATTTTACATATTCATATATTTTGTCAGTCACAAAAGATTAATAGACTGATGAAGAAATAATGAATCAACGTCTATACTTTCGTAATCACGTGTAATTAATGTCAATTCGACGTTTTTGCATGCGTTATAAATCAATAAACTTAAGCAGTTTAATTCGAAATCCGTAAAAAAATATCCGTACACGTATATTTTATGGAATTAAAAGGAACAATCATTACGAACGTCACATGAACAGGTCAGAGTCATTAATTTGACTGGCAACCAAAACAGTAATTGTGTGCCAAATAAAACTCACAATTGAATTTAAGTACTTACGAATTTGGGTAGATAA